>JBBPBT010001460.1:192558-214866 GCA_037974875.1 Cicer bijugum
GATCATCAAATTTTTCAAATAAAACCCATAAAATTCATTATCATCTTCAATAAAATACAAATTTAATCAAATTCATATCTTAAATCTTGAAATAAACTCATATTTTCATTCTTTATTTAATGTTGTTGGAGATGAAAATATGAGTGTTTTTGAATTATGGATTTGATAAAATTTGCATTATATTGAAGATGATTATTCATTTTATGGATTTTGGTTGAAAATTTTGATGATTTTTTTGAATTTTTGTATAAAAAGGGATAACATTGTTGAAATTTTAAAACATAAAATATAAAATTGTCACTTAAAATTAAAATCAAGTACCAACTCGGGAAAAAAAAAGATAAAAGACTAAAATGTTACCTAAAATTAAGTTAAGGGACCACAGATGTAATTTAACCAAAAAAATATTATGAAATCAGGAAAACAATTGATAATTGAAGCAAACCAAAGCCATTTCTCCCCATAGTTGATGATTAATGCATTCTATTGCAAATGAAGCAAACTAAAATGAAAGCCATTTCTCATCTAAAACCTCAGCATATTCCTAAACAACAATGAACAAAAACACCATATAGAAGAAAGCATTCAACTGCAAATTGAAATAGTATATTTGAAATTAAGAAGGGTTATACATTGATTTTGAAGAAACAATTAAACAACAAAATTTCAAAAAAATGAACCCTAAGATTATATTAAACTGAAATTGCTAAAAAGAGAAAATAGATAGCAAACCAACAATAGATATAAAATCCCTAAATTAAAAAAAAAACCCTAAAAACCAACAGTTCGTTTGAAGACCTCGAACGAGTTTTCGATGGCATGTGAAAACGAGAAACAGAGAGATGAAGCATAGAGAGTAAAAATGAGGGAAACCAAAAATGGTGGTGGTGTGTTCGCGACAGTGGAAACGAGTAAAAGAGTTGGTGAATGAGGGAAAAAGAGAGGGAAAACAAAAGGGTTTTCTTGTGAGTGAGGGAAGACGAGGGCGGCACAATACAAATAACGAAAGAGGGAGGCGATGGCGGCAAGAAGGTGAGAGTGAGAGTGAGGGTTAGGGAAAAATTAATGAAGTGAAGGATACTAGATAAATAAATTAAATTTTGAAAACAAGATTAAAAAATTAAATTTTACAAATCAGACAATATAGAGTCGGCCAATCTGACACTAACTTGGTGACTAAAATAAAAAATAAACAAACGTATGCCATATTTTACGTAGCGTCGGACAAGCCGACGCTAATGATTAATAAAAAACACAAAATAATATTTGACATACTAGCCTGAATTTTGTCGACGCTAACTAGCATCGGAGTCGGGGGCCGGCGTTGTTAGACAAATATTCGTTTTTGATATTATTGACAAACATACATCTTGAAATAAATCTGACATTGTGTACTGAGAAAAATTTCAGGAACAACAACTCAATCCTACAAACTTGAGACAATTGCTTGGAACTCAAGAAATCAACAAAAGCGTGCAGATTCATAAGCAAATTGTAAGACCCGTGATTTTAAATCCTAAGTTATACAATTTTAGGGTATTTTGTGTTAAATTGCTTAGGCTTTTAACCCAGTTTTCGGTATTTAGTGAGTTAAAGGCCGAAAATATATTTTTGGAAATTGGATTAAAATTATTTGTCGAAGAATAATTTATTTAAGTTTCGAAGAATTTAATTCTGGGCGGTTTTGTTCAAAATATCTCAGGTTGCTGAAAATCGTATCTGTCAATTGAGTTGCGACGAGAGTAGATATTTTTATCAAAATAGTTTGAGATGTGAGAGTTGTTAGAAATTTGTTGGTTTGGTTATATATTTATATATATATATATATTATAAGTAATTATATATATATATATATATATATATATATATATTAAGTATATATATGTAGAAAGAAAAGGAAAGGAGGGAAATGGAGAGAAAAGAAAAACAAAGGAAAGAAAGAGAAAGGAGACAAAATGAAAATTTCCATCTTCTTCCTCCCCTGCCTCGCGTGCTTTTTTTTCCTCCTTCCTCCATCTTCATCCATTTTCGTTCTTCCTTGCTTCCTTGAGTTCGAAATTGATAGTGGGTGATAGGACAATGATTTCTCAACTTCACTCTTCCTCTTTGATTCGAAAACGGAGAAAAACGGTATTAGGGATTCAAACTCAAATCTCCCTGTTTCATCTAGATCTAAACGTTGTTTCAAGAAGTGATAGAAGGGAAAGTTGCTCACCACTACACTACGGTGCTAGTGATCTAACTTTGGAAGCCGCGTTGCAAGCGAAGATTTTTACCGGATTTGCTCACGGTACCGAAATCGAACGAAAAAGCTAAGGTGAAGGTAAGGGCTCCTTCCAAACTTTTAGTTTGCATTTAGGGACTTACTTATGGTTGTGTGGAAAAGAATTTGGTTAGGGTTAAAGCAAGGTTTTATGGAGAATGAATTTTAAACCCATTTATGTATGATTTTGAGTATATGAAACTTGCCGTGTTTGAGTGATGGATTATGTTGATTTGTGTTCGTTGTTTTGACGTATTCTAAATTGATAACTGATGAAACTTGAGATGTGTTTGTGTGGTTTGTGTGGAAAATGATTTGGTGCGAATTATGGATTGAATGTGAAAGTATGTTTGAGTTTGTTTTGTGTGGTTTGTGTGGAAAATGATTTGGTGCGAATTATGGATTGAATGTGAAAGTATGTTTGATTTTGTTTTGTGTGGTTTGTGTGGAAAATGATTTGGAATGAAGTAGGGATTGAATGTGAAAGTATGTTTTGAGTTGGTTTTGTGTGGTTTGTGTGGAAAATGATTTGGAACGAAGTATGGATTGAATGTGAAAGTATGTGTGAGTTTGTTTCGTGTGGTTTGTGTGGAAAATGTTTTGGAGTGAATTTTGGATTGAATGTGAAAGTTGGTTTTGTGTGGAGTTTGAAAACCATTAAGTTAAACGAGTATTAAGAATGGGGAATCTCTTAATGTCTTGTTTACTTAATGTGAGTTTGTGAAAATCATTAAGTTAACTGGGCGTTAAGAATGGGGAATCTCTTAATGTCTTAGTTACTTAATGTTGTTTGAAAATCGTTTAAGTTAACTGAGCGTTAAGAATGGGGAATCTCTTAATGTCTCGGTTACTTAAAGTTCGTTTTTGAAAATGGTTTCAGGGAAACGAGTATTAAGAATGGGGAATCTCTTAATGACTTGTTTACTGAATGTTTTGTTGTGGAAATTGATTAAGTCAAAAGTATATTAAGAATGGGGAATCTCTTAATATGTCTGTTTGCTTAATGTTTTGGTGTGAAAATCGGTTAAGTAAATGAGTATTAAAAATGGGGAATCTTTTAATATCTGCATTTACTTAACGCTTGTTGTGAATGGAGTTGGTGTATGCTCATGCATTTCATTTGGTAAATTGTGTTGACCCGTGATAGGTGGCACCTCGGTAAACTGTACTGACCCGTGATAGGTGGTACGTTTACGATTTACTTTTTGGTAAGTTGTGTTGACCCGTGATAGGTGACACCTCGGTAAGTAGTACTTTGGCCTGTGATAGGCGGTACCCTTACGACTTACGCTTTTTCTTTTGGTAAATCGTGCTGACCCGTGATAGGTGGCACCTCGGTAAACAGTACTGACCCGTGATAGGTGGTACGTTTACGATTTATGCTTTTTAGTAAATCGTGCTGACCCGTGATAGGTGGCACCTCGGTAATTGGTACTTTGGCCTGCGATAGGCGGTACAATTATGATTTACGGCCCTTCGAGGAGGGTTTTGGTTTGGAATTCCGAGTCCATGCATTTTGGCATATACGCATTGCATTAGGGTGCTCGGCACACGAGTCGTGTTTGATTCAAATTTATGATTGTGATGATATTACTAAGTGCTATGTTTTGGAACAGATTGTGTGTAAGTGTGTTTGATTCAAGTTTATGATTGAGTGTTTGAACTTAAGTTGTGGTGGTAAATGGGGTTTTATTTGCTAAGAGTTATGTTTTGAAATTGTGTGATAGTATGTTAGATTGTAAAACGATTTTGAAACTCATAATGTCGTGGTGATTGTATGGATATTACTAAGTGTTAAGGTTTGGAGTGGTGTTTGAATGTGATTGAGTTAGTTTATGTATTTTTGAGAGAATATACTGGGAAATCGATTTACCAAATCGATTTGATGAGTTACAGGAGCCCTGTTTTGCACGAAATCGATTTATCCAACCGATTTTGTAAGTTGTCTTTCAAAATCATTTAAGAAATCGATTTGGGAAATCGATTTGGATACAATTGGATTCAAGTCAGGGGCTTCGTTTTCCCGAAATCGATTTACCCAATCGATTGGATTCAATACAGGGGCTCTGTCTGTCTGTCAATCGATTTACCCAATCGATTGAGTCAATCGATTTACCCAATCGATTGATTTAAGCCCAGAGTTCAGTTTTCACTAAAATCTTTCAGGAAATTGATTTCCCCAATCGATTGGTTTAGTGGGAAATCTTATGTTGAGTTTGATAATTGATTTCTCAATGCTTTGTTCAGTTATGTATTACTTGATGGATTGATAACTCTATTTGATGTCATTTACATTTGGCAAGCTTTACATGAACTTTTAGCATGTGGAAAAACCCATCTAATATGTTTGATAAATTGAAAAGGTTATTTGTGCATTTAAAAGCTTAAATGTTATGTGTTAATTGTTAATTTCGGTTGGTGACCCTTTACAACTATTGTGGAAATCTGGGCTTTGCCCTCAGATGAGAGCCAGGACTATCCTACTGGTTCATACCTTGTGGATAGGGATGCAGATAGGAATGCTTGACTGGAGCTACGTTAGGAGGATCTCACGGGGCGCGTGGAGATCACTCAGGGTGTTTAGTGTGTTTTGTAGAATGATCAGATTAGGTTGACATAGAGGGAATAAATGTCTTTCTTTTGAATTGTGTTTATTTTAAATTGGAAAATTGTATCTTTACTAATATTGTCAGCATGACAGTTTATTTTCGATGGGTTCCATGTACCATTTTTTGAGGTGTAAATACTCTGGATTCATATTTCGAAAAATTTTTCCGCTGCTTATAAATTGAAATGACTTAAATATTTATCAAAAGGTATTTCCGTATTTATTTCTCTGTTTTATTTTAATTTCTTTTAAAAAAAAATATACCCTCGCTTTGAAAAACGGGGTGTTACACAAATCGATTATTAAAATCGATTCTGTAACAGGGTTGAATGATATTATCCAGTCTCGGATTAATCAATCGATGGGCAAAATCGATTTGCACATTCTATGAAAAATCAAGCAGGCTATCAATCGATCAGGCAAATCGATTGGTACACTTATTAGAAAATAAATTGTGCAAGTCAAAGAGCTAGTTTGCCACAAATTGATTAGGCAGATCGATTGTTTAAATCACCAGGACTGATCTGATTGCTTACATTGATTAGACAAATCGATTGGTACATTTACTGAAATTAAAATGCTCAAGTCAGTAGCATGCCTTACAAGCTAATCGATTTGGAAAATCGATTAATCCAATCACTTCTTTATTTTTTTTGTCTACATCGATTGACACAATCGAGTGTGAATGTCCCAGAGCCAAACCAATGATTACTAAATCGGTTAGGCAAATCGATTTACTAAAATAAGTTTCAAAATAACCTTGGTCTGGAACATACACAGTCGATTAAGCACAATCTACTATTTTACTTCAGTTGAATTAAGTTTGGCATCAATCGACGTGGTAAATCGATTGAATGAACCAACTGTTGAAATAAGCTTCAGACTTAAATTTACAATCGGTTAGGCAAATCGATTTGTGAAAATCACTGTGTCCCTGGAACCAGTGAAATTGATTGACTAAAGCAATTGGTGCAAAAAGTTTTAGAAACAGAGATGACTGAAATGGTTGAATCGATCAAGTACATCGATTGTTTTGATCTCGTTGTTGGAACAAAACACGCCAAGTCGATTATGAACATCGATTCAATTAAGTACATTCATCCAAGCTGAAGAACTCAGTTAAAATAATCGATTCAGTAAATCTATTAGTGTAAGCAGTTTCAAGATTCAAGAAAAACAAGATTCGTGAAATCGATTGGTTATATCGATTAGTGTGCTTTATAACTTTAATGAATTGATTTGCCAAATCGATTCATACGTTGTTTTTTCCAGAAACTATATAAACTGCTTTCACACTCTTCTTCTTATAAAAATAAGAAAACAACCATAATAATTCCAATACAGAATTTTCACAACTGATGATAACAATCATTTACCACTAACTCTTTCTCAACTGACATTACTTTGAACATCTTTTTCAGCCACGAACAATCAACGTTTATGATCAATGAGGATTGAAAAAGACTGAATTGAGAAAGACTTCTTTGAGAAGAATGAAGATCAAGAACTTTGTATAATTGATCTGTTTCAATTTCTGTAAACCATTTTTTTGTAACCAAATTACTTTGAGAAACTCCAGTTACTACTGGTGGTGTTCTTCGAGGTTGAGGGCTGTCAACAAGAAGACGCTTGACTGGATTCTTGGTCAAGTTTATGGGACTTAAACTTGGGAATTCAAGGAGGGAAAGATAGAACAGGGAGAATAGTTTAAGATTAGTGTGAGGCGCTGTGTAAAAGCAGTGAAGATGATGAGGAACCTGAACTTAGATTACTTGTCAAGAAGTTTAAGAAATTTCTGAAAAAGAAAGACAATAAATTCAGAAAACAATCCCGCTCAAAGAACAATGACAGTAAGACAATCACATGCTATGAGTGTGGAAAAACTGGTCATATCAAGGCTGATTGTTACAAGCTGCAGAACAAAACCAGAAATTCTAAGACCAAAGGCAAGAAACCAGCTCAGAAAAACATAAAAGCATATATTGCATGGAATGACAATGAAGAATCCTCCACATCTTCAAAAACTGAAGAAGCAAATATGTGCTTCATGGCTAATACGGATTCTGAATCAGAAAGTGAAGTAAGTTCTCAATATAATCCTTCTTTTGATGAACTGCAAGATGCATTTAATGAACTGCATGATGAATATGTTAAATCTGTTAAGCAGTTAGTTAGTACTAAGAAAATGCTTGAACAACAATGTATGTTGCATGATCAAATGAAAACTAATTATAGGAAGATTGAGGACTTGTGTAAACAATTGAAAAAGGACTCACATGATAAATCTGCCAAATGCATTGAACATGAAAATTATGTTGCATTATTGAAATCTGATTTATTGAAATTCTCTAGTAGCAAGGATAAACTGAATGATATTCTTAGCAACTAGAGAAATGTCAACATAAAATCTGGACTTGGTTTTAAACAGAATATGCATGCTAATTCGAAAAAGACTAAATATGGCATAGGATATGGTAATGTTAAGCATAACCAGAATTTTGTGAAACCTAGCCACTTGCATAATGTCTTTGTCAAACCAAAACAGTTGCATCCTCTGCTGTTACTTGTCATTTTTGTTGTAGAAAAGGACATTTGGTTTACAATTGCAAATTAAAAAGACTTGCAAATAGAGGATGCAAACAGATTTGGAAAATCAAGACAAAAGATGTTGAAACTAACCCCCTAGGACCCAATTTAAATTGGGGACCTAAATTGAATTTCTAATTTTATTGCAGGTATGCTTGAGATCCACTAAACACCAATGGTATCTTGATAGTGGATGCTCAAAGCATATGACATGGGACAAGTCAATGTTTCTGTCCCTGAATCTAAAAGAGGGTGGATTTGTAAAGTACGACGATAATAACAAAGGCAAGATATGCGGTGAAGGAAACATTGGCAGCGAATCAACTGCAATAATTAAA
Source organism: Cicer bijugum (assembly GCA_037974875.1). Lineage (NCBI taxonomy): Eukaryota > Viridiplantae > Streptophyta > Magnoliopsida > Fabales > Fabaceae > Cicer > Cicer bijugum. Next base: position 200,354 of record JBBPBT010001460.1, read on the forward strand.
GTGGAAGGGCTGAAACATAACCTTCTAAGTATAAGTCAGCTATGTGACAATGGTTTTCAAGCAAGCTTTTCACCACTTTCTTGCATAATTGAGAGCAAGCATGATAAGAGTATGAAATTAGTAGGTGATAGAGTTAATAACATTTATATGCTAGATTTGACTGCTATGCCTGCTAATTCTGTTTGTTGCTTATTATCAAATCCTGATGAGACATGGTTATGGCATAAACGCATTGCACACATTCATATTGATCATTTGAATAGACTTGTTAGCAAGCAGTTATTCATAGGTCTTCCCAATAGAAAGTTTTCTAAGGATAGGCTGTGTGATTCTTGTGAGAAAAGTAAGCTTGTCAAGTCTTCTTTTCCCCCAATAGATATGGTCAAAACCAATAAGGTTTTGCAACTTATCCACATGGATTTGTTTGGACCATCCCAAGTGAGAAGTTTTGGAGGTAACCTGTATGGATTAGTGTTAATTGATGACTATTCTAGATTCACGTGGACTTATTTTCTGACTCATAAAAGTGAAGCATTTTCTGTTTTCAAAAAGTTTGCAAACTTAGTTCAAAATGAAACAAGTCAGAAAATTATGTCCATCAAAAGTGATCATGGAGGTGAATTCCAAAATGATTGTTTTGATTCTTACTGTGAAGAGAATGACATTCATCCCATGTATTCAGCCCCTAGAACACCACAGCAAAATGGTGTATTGGAGAGGAAAAATAGGTCTTTAGAGGAGTTAGCTAGGACCATGCTGAAAGATTCAAATACTCCCAAGTATTTTTGGGCTGATGCAATTAACACTACCACACATGTTGTCAACAGGGTTTTGATTAGGCCAATACTTAGGAAAACTCCTTATGAGTTGTACAAGGGTAGAAAGCCTAATATTTCCTACTTTAGAGTGTTTGGTTGTAAGTGCTTTGTTTTGAACAATGGCAAAAAACACCTAGGCAAGTTTGATCCCAAGGCAGATGAGGGTATCTTTCTAGGGTATTCCCAAACTAGCAAAGCCTATAGAATCTATAACAAGAGAACAAAGACAATAGAAAAATCAATTCATGTGAAATTTGACGAACTTTTTAAAGAAAACTTGAACATCACTCCTTCTATTGTTGATGCTTCTTTGGATGAAGTTATAGAATCTGAACCTTTAGACCCAAAGGAACCTACACCACCAACAAACAATGACTGTGTTGAACCTATTAGATTAGATGAGTTACCTAAGGAGTGGAAGTTCAATAGAAACCATCCCATAGATAACATCATAGGTGACATCTCAAAAGGAGTGGCAACTAGAAGGAACCATAGACACTTTTGTAACCTTACAACCTTTGTATCTCAGATTGAGCCTAAGAACATTAAGGAAGCCTTGCTAGATAGTGAGTGGATACTTGCTATGCAAGAGGAGTTGAACCAATTTGAGAGGAACAAAGTGTGGCAGTTAGTACCTAAACCAGAAAACCAGCACATCATAGGAACTAGGTGGGTGTTTAGGAACAAGCTAGATGAGAATGGTGTCATAACTAGAAACAAAGCTAGGTTAGTGGCCAAGGGTTACAACCAAGAGAAGGGTATAGACTTCGACGAAACCTACGCCTCTGTAGCTAGGTTAGAGGCTATTAGGGTACTTCTAGCTTATGCTAGTATCATGGACTTTAGTCTATTCCAAATGGATGTTAAAAGTGCTTTTTTAAATGGTGACATCCATGAAGAGGTGTATGTTAGCCAAACACCTGGATTTGAGAATCCAGATTTTCCTAACCATGTGTTTAAGCTAACAAAGGCCCTCTATGGTTTGAAACAAGCTCCAAGAGCTTGGTATGAAAAGCTAAGCAATTTCCTCATTCAACAAAACTTTTTTAGAGGAAATGTGGATAAAACTCTTTTCATTCAAACTAATGGAAAAGATATCTTGCTGGTCCAAATTTATGTGGATGACATAATCTTTGGATCAACAAATGACAAGTTGTGCAAAAATTTTGAAAATTTGATGAAAGGTCAATTTGAAATGTCTATGATGGGTGAACTATCATACTTTTTGGGATTTCAAATTAACCAATCTAAGCAAGGTATCTTCATTAGTCAAACAAAATATTGCACTGATTTGTTAAAGAAGTTTGGTTTTAATAATCTCAAGTCCATAGATACTCCAATGAGCCAAGGAAATATTCTAGATAGAGATGAAATAGGAAAACCAGTGGATGTTACTAGGTATAGAGGCATGATAGGATCATTGCTCTATCTCACAGCAAGCAGGCCTGACATTATGTTTAGCGATTGCATGTGTGCGAGATATCAATCCAATCCTAAAGAGTCTCACCTTAGTGCAGTTAAGAGGATTTTCAGGTATTTAGTTGGGACTAGGAGCCTTGGATTGTGGTATCCTAAGGGATCAACTTTTTCTTTGGTTGATTATTCAGATTCAGATTTTGCTGGATGCAAACTGGATAGGAAAAGTACCTCAGGTACTTGTCATTTGCTAGGTAATTCACTTGTATCTTGGTTCAGCATAAAACAAACCAGTATTGCTTTGTCAACAGCTGAAGTTGAGTACATTGCAGCTGAAAGTTGTTGTGCCCAGATCATGTGGATGAAACAGCATTTGTTAGATTTTGGTGTGGACTTAGGAACTGTTCCCATCTTGTGCGACAACACAAGTGCGATCAGTATCACTAAGAACCCAGTTATGCATTCCCGGACCAAACATATCGAAATTCGGCATCATTTCATCCGAGATCAGTTTTAGTGTGGAAACATCAAGTTAGAGTACATCAACACAACTGAGCAGTTAGCAGACATCTTCGGTATCATATCACCAAAGCTTTGCCAAAGGATAGCTTCCATTACATTAGGATGAAACTGGGCATAATAGATCCTAATCAGATCTGAGTTATGTGTCTAATCGGCTGGGTAAATCGACTATCCTGTGGATACACAGGAAAGTGTCTTTATAAAATCGATTGCCCTAGTCGACTTGACCCATAATATGTCTATTTTCTCAAGTTTTTCACACGAAATCGATTTGGAAAATCGATGTGACATTTCTAGAAAGCTTCAGATGTTCTTACTTTCCCAGTTCAATCGATTATGGAATTCGACTGACTTCATGTTATAATGGCTAAAGAATCGATTTGGAAAATCGCTTAGTTTAGACCCAGACTTTAAAGTTGAAGAATTCCTCCTGACTCTACCTCGAATTCGATTTGGAAAATCGATGCTGAGATGGATTCATGTCTGGTCTATTATTTGAAGTTTCAGAACTGATACGAAATCGATTTGGGAAATCGATTAGGTAACTATGGACATCGATTTGGGTAATCGACTGACTTTATTACCGTTACAGGTTTTTACTAGCCGTTACACACCCGTTCTTTGATCTTCCCCGGCAACGATAACTAAATCGATTGGACCAATCGATTTGCGTACCCAGAAGTATAAAAGGAACAGTTGCAATCGAACCCCAACATCGATTTCTCATTACTCATTCATCCTAACCTCTGCAAAACTCAATTTTTCCCTCTATTTTGATCCATTCTAACTATAATCTCACTCATACAACTTCAGATTACTTCTCAAATCAATCTAAAATGGCAAGAGTAAAGAGAACTTCTCCCTCTACTCCTTCTACCTCATCTTCTTCAAGTACCCCATCTCCTCCACCCACTCTTTCTAAAAGGGTTCCCATTCCTACTCATAAGATTGCAGCACAAGATAAAGGCAAAAGTGTTGCAATAGATCAAGGAAAAACGAAGAAAAGGAAAGAGCACCCAACTGAGAAGTTGATGGCAGATGCGATGAAGGATGTATCGCAGAAGAAGAAAAAGAGTGCTTCTTCAACTCCACAGAAGAAGACCACACCTCAAAAGAAATCAACTCCACAACAGAAAACTCCCACGCAGCAAAACAAGCCAGCTGAGGAATTTAAGCTTCCTCTGGCGTTCATCAAAAGGAAAATACACGAAGCTCGTGTCTTGGATTTCAGCTATTTCGACAGTGATGGTTTTACTTTTCAAAACCATCTTCGGTTTCATGGTTTGGAAGACTTCTTGTCCTGCTCTCTTGATACTTATCCGAACCTGATTCGAGCATTCTATGCTACGTTCAAGATGACGGATACAGGATTCAAAGCAACGGTGAAAGGGAAGAAGATCTCCATGACCTATGAATAGTTCTCGAACTTGTCGGGACTTCCTTACCATGGAAACTCAGTTGACGGCAGCATCGAAGCCGACGCTGCTGATGAAGGATGGGAAGAGTCTCTGGAGAGACAAGCAGCTGTGCAGGACCTAATGTTCGAAGGGTTTGTGGAATCAGTTTCACATCCAATCAGCCAGATGAAGGTTCAGCATCGGATGCTGATGTACGCGCTCACCAGAATGCTTGTCCCGCGTTCTGGAAATCATGCAGTTGTCCAACGGTTGGACATTGTGCTACTGTGGGGTCTTTGCAAAGAGCTCAAGATGAACTGGGCATGGATCGTGCTTCGACACATGCAGGAAGCAGCGCAAGGAAAGCTGGTGCTTCCGTATCCACAATTAATCACAATAATTCTCACTCACTTCAAGGTAGCTGTTAAGGGTGAAGAATTGTCCAAGACCATTTTGACATTTGGTGAATCCATCGTGAACCAAATGCAGCTGCGCAAGGTGAATGGCGTTTGGGGACGACCTCAAGCCAATGCTGAACCAACCCAGCAAAGTGCTGAACCACCAGCTGTTGAGTCAGTTTCAGTAGGGTCCGAGGTGCTCTCCAAGCTGCTTGAATTTATGGCAGCTCAAATGGCTCACAATGCCAAGATGGAGGCATTGAATGAAAGAATGGATGCTGCGATCCAGAAGATACAATCATATCAGCAACAGATGGCACAAGATATAGCAGCAATTCAGGAACATCTGGGCATTAAGTTGTCCTTCAGCGATGTTGCTGAAATTGGAAGACAAGCGGCTGAAGAACCAACTCCGACACAGTTAGAGGTTGCTGAAACTCATGATGAGGAGACACCAGCTGAGGTTAATACAGCAGTCTCAGCCTCATCCCTAGATAATACCGAGGGCCAGCAAACTTTAGATGTTTAGGACTTTAGTTTTCTTAGTTGTTTTGTTTTCTGTTTTGCTCTATTCTATGTAATATTTCAGTTGATTGTATTAATCTTTTTTTATGAATGAATTGAATAGATGATTTTATTGATCTTAGTGACTGTTGCATTTCATTTGCATATTTCTAGTGCATGCCATAATCAGTTTCTGTTTATTGAACTGATACAAGTTTTTTTTGTTAATGATCATACTGAATTTCCTGCTCTTGTTACTAATCTGTTCAAGATTCATTGTATAGCAACATTTCAGTTTTCAGGTTTACTACCAACACAGGGGGAGCAAACTTCAGATTATTCTCTCCTTTGCCTCTTTTTGACTTAATTGACAAAGGGGGAGAGAAATTTCTAACTTGCACTAACCTATGTTAGCAGTGTTCGTTTTATATGCTCTGATAGTTTTATATGCTCTGATATTCTTCTAACAGTTCTGATGTCTATGTTAGCTACAACCCTCATTTCACTATATGTAAAGAATGGTACTCATATTTAGGGGGAGCTTTACTAGACTGTTATTATTACATTGTTTTCTTTTGAAATGTTTCTCAAGTTAAAATTGCAAGTTTGTCACTTAAATCAAAAAGGAGGAGATTGTTAGACATATGTTCATTTTTGATATTATTGACAAACATACATCTTGAAATAAATCTGATATTGTGTACTGAGAAAAATTTCAGGAACAACAACTCAATCCTACAAACTTGAGACAATTGCTTGGAACTCAAGAAATCAACAAAAGCATGCAGATTCATAAGCAAATCGATTATTAAAATCGATTCTGTAACAGGGTTGAATGATATTATCCAGTCTGGGATTAATCAATTGATGGGCAAAATCGATTTGCACATTCTATGAAAAATCAAACAGGCTATCAATCGATTAGGCAAATCGATTGGTACACTTATTAGAAAATAAATTGTGCAAGTCAGAGAGCTAGTTTGCCACAAATCGATTAGGCAGATCGATTGTTTAAATCACCAGGACTGATCTTGTAACACCCCAAATTTTATAATAAACTATTTTATTAATTAAATAGAATTTTAAGTAATTAATTTGATGTTAAAATTATTTTAGAATATATGTTGATAAATTTTGTGAATAATTTTCGTGATATGGATGTTTTCTATGATGTGCTGGTTTGATAGATATTATATTTAATGAGCAATATAAATAATAAATATTTTTCTTTATTATTTTACATATTTTTCTAAAAATAAAAGTATTTTAGTGTAATATTTTAAAGAACAAGATTTTATATGATTTTAAGTGTATATGTGAGTTGGTAATTAATATGATATTTTCTTACATGTTTGAGTACATATTTAGATTTTAATCATTTTTAAGTATCTTTTTTTTAATTATTTCTAAATATATCTTATTTTAATTATTTATAGAATCTTGAGATCGTAGTAATATTGTGTTTGATTTTCTTTGTTTTTATATACTTATTTTTGAATTGTGATTTTATATATATATTTATTATGATTTAGTAATTTACATAAAATATTATTGTTATCTCTATTTATTTTATAATTTTGACGATTTTCTAATATGATGGTATTGTTATAATATGAATATTTTGAGAAATAAGTATAATTGTAGGGATTATTTTGAATGTGAAAGTTTCTATTATTAGTAATATGTTTTTTTTTATATATTATTTTAATTACTCTAATTTAGAAAATATTACTAATTTTTGAAAAACTAAATGGGGTTTGGAGGAATATTAAAAAGGAGATTAAATAATTATTAGTTTAATTTTAACAAAATAAAAATAATAATAGTAAAATATAAATAAAGAGACCAATGGGGTTGACTCTATGAACCCTAATTGTTAAAAATATAAAACAAACAAAAGAAGGGAGTTGGAAGGGCAGCCGTAGAACCAAAGAGTAAACACAACAACAACCTATCGTTTGACACTGGAGAGCCATAACTGTCCCATAAAAGTTTCTCTATTTTCGTCCAAATTTCAGTATGTTGTTTTACTCATTTATCTATTCAATTAAACACAATTTTTCAGATTTTTAACAACCCGAATTTCTCCCTAAAATACCCGATTTCTCCGTTTACAGAAATCCTTATTTTGCACCGTTCTTCTTCACCGTAAGTCCGATTTTAGTGAAACCAACGCCAAAACGATCGTGTTAAAAGTGGCTATTTTATCCACTGATTGGTTTTCTGATTTATGGTAATTTTCTTTGACCGAATTTCGAAATCAGTTTTTAGACTATTTTCTCATAATTTATTTTTGACGTTTACCCATAAATTGTCGAGTTAGATCGATTGAAGGACAAAAAGTCAAAGAACAAATATTGTTTGCTCGTGGAATTGTACTCGTGTCTGAAAGCGTCGAAATAAGGTAAGGGGTGAGAGAGCGTTTGAATTCATGAGTATAATATATTGTGAGATGAACGGGAAAACCGTATTTCCCAACGATTCATCCGGGGCTTGCTACGTACGGCAGTAGCCCTTTGAGAGATAAATTGATTAATTTGAAATATGAGAATTGTGAGATTAAAATGTGAAATAGAAATTTTTATAAGGTGTTGATTGATTTAATTTTCGATACTTGTGTGGTAGTTGATATTTGTTATTATTGTGAAGTTGGATGTTGAATGAAATTATGTGTACATGTTTGCTTACGTGATGATAATGAAATATGGATGATTATTATTTGTTATTATTGTGATGTGATTATTTGTTATTATTGTGATGTGATTATGAAATATGGATGCATGGTTTGATATATGCTTATGTGATGATGATGATGATTTTTGATTGATGATAGTGATGTTATAAAATTGTGATGAGCTTATATATTGATCATGATTATTTATGATTAATGATATTATAAAATTGTGATGAAAATATTGAAGTACCCCATACTTGATGAGATAGTGATGATTCTTAAATACGATGCTCTTAAGGGAGTAGTCTAAGCTAACGGGGGGAGAAAATAAATATTGTGAATGTTTGAAGTGGAGATTATTTTGTCATCATATAGGTAGGGCCTGACAAGCCTAGTGATTCTGGGGAAGTACAACTGAATGAGCCTGATCGTGGCGGTCTGCTGTCGAGCCTTAAGGCAAGATTGTTAGACCTTGGAGGTATTCCGATGGGGAATTCCTAGGTGACTTGGAGGTAGCACTCCAAATGTCGGGAGCTACCATGCAACACACGTTTACCTCGACTGTCACGTATATGTGTCTCGGGTTTTGAGTTGAGGGGATCTATGAGGACAGGGCCAATTTGAATTGTCCGTCCACCGGGATGGTGGCATAGTATCATGGCCTCCTAACCAAGTACTTCAGAGTTAGAATGGTACCACATTGCGAAGTAGAGTCTAAGCTCATGCATAGCATTGCATTTTCTTGTGATAGTTTTGTTGTGATTGATGTGTTTCAAAGGTAATAATAATGAGATGATTTGATGCATATTATAATGAGATGATTATTTTACTTGAGTGATTGATGTTATAGTATGATACTATTTAATTAAATATTTTGATATATCATAAAATGATTATGATACGGTTCAATTATGATTGTTTGCGTGTTCTTCTTACTCATATTATACTATTAACATGATTTCAAAACTCACCTCCTTCGTTGTTTGTGTTTGACTGGCTGGGCCCTGCGTTTGCGAAATCGCAGTTATTACAGGTTAATGAGTCTTGAAGTTCAAGTTTGGGAGGAACCCCGCTCTGATAGGTGATACCGGGAATAAGGGTTTTAACTTGTATTTTACTTATTTAATTTGATTTGAATTTTGTACGAAAACCTTAGAAGTACTAGTAAGTTTTTAGAATTAAATCATGTAATTATACTTAAGTCAAGCTTATCAAGATTGCACTATTTTAATTGACAAAATAAGTATAAAGTGTTTTTATTTTTATTTTTGAGAAACGTGATATCCTAAATTAGATATTAAATTTTTATTCTCTTTAACAAATTTCTTTATCCGCTGCAAGTTTTCTTTAAATAATTTAGTATATATTATTACAAATGTTATTTTGGGATTTAGGGTGTCACAGATCTGATTGCTTACATCGATTAGACAAATCGATTGGTACATTTACTGAAATTAAAATGCTCAAGTCAGTAGCATGCCTTACAAGCTAATCGATTTGGAAAATCGATTAATCCAATCACTTCTTTATTTTTTTTTTGTCTACATCGATTGACACAATCGAGTGTGAATGTCCCAGAGTCAAACCAATGATTACTAAATCGATTAGGCAAATCGATTTACTAACATAAGTTTTAAAATAACCTTGGTCTGGAACATACACAGTCGATTAAGCACAATCTACTATTTTACTTCAATTGAATTAAGTTTGGCATCAATCGACGTGGTAAATCGATTGAATGAACCAACTGTTGAAATAAGCTTCAGACTTAAATTTACAATCGGTTAGGCAAATCGACTTGTGAAAATCACTGTGTCCCTGGAACCAGTGAAATCGATTGACAAAAGCGATTGGGGCAAAAAGTTTTAGAAATAGAGATGACTGAAATGGTTGAATCGATCAAGTACATCGATTGTTTTGATCTCGTTGTTGGAACAAAACACGCCAAGTCGATTATGAACATCGATTCAATTAAGTACACTCATCCAAGTCTAAAGAACTCAGTTAAAATAATCGATTCGGTAAATCGATTAGTGTAAGCAGTTTCAAGATTCAAGAAAAACAAGATTCGCGAAATCGATTGGTTATATCGATTAGTGTGCTTTATAACTTTAATGAATTGATTTGCCAAATCGATTCTTACGTTGTTTTTCCAGAAACTATATAAACTGCTTTCACACTCTTCTTCTTATAAAAATAAGAAAACAACCATAATAATTCCAATACAGAATTTTCACAACTGATGATAACAATCATTTACCACTAACTCTTTCTCAACTGACATTACTTTGAACATCTTTTTCAGCCACGAACAATCAACATTTATGATCAATGAGGATTGAAAAAGACTGAATTGAGAAAGACTACTTTGAGAAGAATGAAGATCAAGAACTTTGTATAATTGATCTGTTTCAATTTCTGTAAACCATTTTTTTGTAACCAAATTACTTTGAGAAAATCCAGTTACTACTGGTGGTGTTCTTCGAGGTTGAGGGCTGTCAACAAGAAGACGCTTGACTGGATTCTTGGTCAAGTTTATGGGACTTAAACTTGGGAATTCAAGGAGGGAAAGATAGAACAGGGAGAATAGTTAAAGATTAGTGCGAGGCGCTGTGTAAAAATTTGTAAACTGATTCTAAGAAGTTCTATTGGACAGGCTAAGATCTAGTTGGATCTTGGGACTGGATGTAGGTCGTCACGGGACGGCTGAACTAGTATAAAAATCTGCGTACACTTTTCTTTCCCTTATCTCGTTTAAATTTCTGCAATTATTACATTCATGATATTGATTGAATGCATGATAAAGATTCTATATTAAGTGTCGTTGTATGATGAATTGTCTTAACATAATTGCATGAAAATCAACATCTTGGATATTAATTGTTTTCTGATGCATTTCTCCATATATACTATGATCCATATAGTTTGACATTCATTAGAATTATTTATTAGGGACCTTATTCATTCTTGTGTTTAGTAAATTTCGAATTTATTAAACTGCTGGGCATATTGTTAGAATAGACATTATTCTGCATAAATCTTCCGCAAATCAGAGGTCTTATCCCCCATCAGACGTTAAATATAATAGCTAAAATGAGTTTTTTTAGTAGTGAATTTTATCCTTCATCAGTAATTATTAGTAACTATTGTGCTGAAAAAATTCTAGTGTATGGTTTGTAAGAATGAATAAAATTCTAAAGAAATTTGAATGGCTTCATTATATATGAATATGGTTTGTAAGAATGAATATCTTGTTGTTTAAAAATAATTTCTAAGTTTTTTTTTTTTAAAAAAAAAAAAAAACTATCCTCTTACTGAGGATGGCTAGCTTGAGGATGAGATTCTTCAAATTGTTAGATCTAAGTTGAGCAAAAGAGTAGGAGTATAGTAAGAGAGACACACACACAATTTTATACTGGTTCACCCAAAGATGACTACGTCCAGTCCTCACACCCTTGTGAGATTTCACTAACTTTCAATCAAATCGATCCTCAACCCAAGGATGATTACAAACCGTGTATTTTTTAGCTTCACCAAGCTTACAATCAATTTCCTAATATTTTCAAGTGTAACTCACAAGGAAATTACAAAGTGATATGAGAGTGATTGATACTTAATAATTTCTCAAAAGATTTACAAAGATATAGTGTAGGATCAAAGAAAGTATGAAGTGAGGGTGTTTTGCTCTTGATAGCTTTAAGATACTTGATCTTTTTATGCAAGTGTGTTGTATGTTGATGAAGATCAGCTTGCTGTAATTTATAGAGGTTTTGTGATGTTCATTTCATAAGTCAAGCCTTTTATGACCGTTGGAAAATCAATTTGAGAAATGCCAAGGTTTTTCTTCATAATTATGAAAATGCCATTCAGCTTATTTGATATATGCATTCCATGTTCTAGTACGAGGTAGTTGTTTTCTTGGCACTTGGGGACATGAGTTGTCCTTTTCTCTTTCCTTTCTTTAATGTTTGAATATTGTGTGGAGTCATTTTCATTCTCTTTCTTCAATGCCTTGATAAAGCTTCACATGTGAGCTTTTTCTCTTTCCTCCATTTAATGTCTTGTAAGAACATGTGATGTCCTTTTCATTCCTTTCTTCAAGACTTTGTGAAGGCTTCACGTGAAGTCTTTTTCTTCTTTCCTTGCCTTAAGACATGTGATCAATTTATTTAGGACTTGTTTGTTGTTGCCTTTTTGAAGATTTGATTTTATAATCCTTTTCAAATCACATAATGGTACATGTAGCCTTTTGCCTATGACATAATGAGTTGCTTTCATGAAGTGTTGGGATGTATTTCAAAATGTTGACTATAGGCACATGCTAGTATCATCATTCCCTGTACCTTTCTTTTGCATTCTTGCTACTTTTCTTCAAAGGTTTTCCTTTACTTATTTTTAATAGAATTTTTCCATTATTGAATGAATCAAACAATTCATTCTTTAAAACTATTATGCCCTTGTTGAACGAATTCAAATAATTCATTCTTTAATACTATTATGCCTTTGTTTAATGAATTCAAACCAGCGAGGATACAGAACTGCAGTTCGTGAGGCCATCCTCGGCATTTTCCGTACTTAACATTTAACTCAGAATTTTCTTCTTTTTCCTTAATGAATGATAACCTGTTTTCTTATATGAATACACTCAAAAGCACATATTAGTCATTAAACACAATCATAATCTTTTAATTAATTTTGTTATCATTAAAACCAATTGAGAGAGATTTTGTCTCAACAACATCTTGTTTTTCACTATATATTCTAATTATCAACTCATTAAACATTAAGTCATATGAACTTAATAATTGTGTTCAATATGCATAAAATTTGGTAGAAAATGCGAGGCGACGAGCAGGAAGTCCTTGGTGTAATGCTCAACCTCAAAATGCCGAACCTTAGGAGTAGATATTGGAGGTGATACAACAACAAGCGACAACTACCACAAATCTGGTGAATCATTTAACTCAAGCTAGAGGATCGGTGCAACCTCCACAATAACCCGAGGTTCCAAACCGAACTTTCTATGATTTCTTGAAGTTGAAACCTCCTACCTTTGGTGGAAATCACAACTATACTGAGGCACAAGCATGGTTTGATGAAATAGGTAATGCATTTGAAATAGTACAATGCACGGAAGTAGGGATGGCAATTAGACCCAGATCTAGTGGATGCCCGCAAAAAACCCACTATAGGTAAGGTAAAAATCCACATAATGGGTATGGGCATGGGGACGGGTAATTACCCGCAAAATTAAGCGGGTATGGGTGCGGGTACGGGAACTTTGTACCCACCCCACACCCTCATTTATATAAATATATTATTTATTTATTTACTTATTATATTAATGTTTAGTTTAATTAATTGTTTTCTTTTATGTTTTAACATCTATTAATGTCATTGGACCACTATAATATTTATAATTGAAAGATAAACGTTTGTAAACTTTTTAAGAATCTGATTATGAAAAATAGGTAAATAATTGTGATTTTATAACTAATAGTTATGTCTTATTAATCGTTATGTCTTATTAATCGTAACTTTGTATCAATTATCTCTTATTTATTATTCGTTATGTATTATAATTATACTTGCAACTTTGTATCAATTATCTCAAATAATATTGTCATATGACTTGTAACATCAAAAAATATAATTATGAATATTTAAATATGTATTGTAACGGGTGTTCTTTTGAAATGTTTGAGTTATAAAATATTTAATTTAATTGCAATTTTGGTCTCCCTAGTTTAGTTGAATCGCGAAAGTAGTCCCCCCATTTTGTTTCTCCCTAGTTTTGGTCCCTAAAGCAGAATTTTAGTCCAAAACTTCATGAAATTTCATTTTTTTTGCATTTGTTTAAGTCACACGATGCCTCAACATCTCATTTACAACAATTGTACCTGAAACACATGATCATAAATGGTGTAGTACGACTTTAAAAAATGAAATCACAACAAATATAAGTGATTAGTATGGATATAGGGGGACCAAAACTGCAATTAAGCCAAAATATTTTAGTTTAAAAAAATTTAATGATTGGGTTTAAGATATTTGAATAATTTTTAAATTTAATCACAAAAATATCATTTATTTATCGATTTTTTTAGTTAAAGCGTGGGTAATGGGTATGAGTATGGACACTTAGGTACCTAGAGGGGTACAGGTATTAAAGTTGATACCCAAAAGAGTACAAACACGGATATGGATATTTTTTTTAAATCGGGGGTTTGGGGACGGATACTATAGTACCTACCAAAACCTTACCTATTGCCATCTCTACACTGAAAAGAAAAAAATGACGTTTTTAACCCACATGCTGAAGGCAGAAGCACAACACTGGTGGAAAAGAGCAAAGACGCACATGGTGAACTTGGCCACTCCTTTAGATTGGCCACTTTCTTTGTATCAAGTAAGGTGGTATTATTGTCTAGAGTATTTTTAAAATAGTTTATCTATAAAACATTCATGTATTGTATCGAGCTCGCTGAGATTTATTTGTCACCATTTCTCTTATTTATTTTTAGCAGAGAAGAAGGTTTAGAGCTGAACATTATGCATATGTATTCCTGTGTGTCTTACAATCATACTCTTTTATATAAAAAAAATATTTTATTTATAAATTCTAATTAAATTTTATTTAACGGAAGATTATATACAATAAATTATGATAAAATCTACTATTTATAAATTATATGTTGTGATGATATAACCACTCATCTTTATAATTAAATATTCTATTTTATGTGTAAAAATATGTGGTTGAGTTTGTAAAACTCTTTCTTTT
>JBBPBT010001460.1:215154-235323 GCA_037974875.1 Cicer bijugum
TTTTTTTGTCTAGATGAAATGGAGTTTGTAAATGTAACATCCTATTTTTTTTATTATTTTTTTAATAAAATATATAATTTCTTATGTAATTTCAAACAAACAAATAAATAATTTATTATTAATTTAAAATTCATCAGTATATCAATAAGATACTTAATACTCAAAATAAAAGGTTCAGAAATGTAGTACCAAAATGATAACTGGCATAAACTAGAGTTCAACATAAATAAATTCCTAAAGATGACCACTACTACCCCGAGGATTAAATGAGATGTTTCATCTATTCTTTTGAAAACTTCCCCGAATGTGCAAGTAGATTAGGAATATCATGTGCAAGTAGATTAGGAATGTCATCTGTCCAAAAGTAAGGGTCATCTCTAAAATATTTATCAATAAATAATAAATAACAATAAATAAAACAGTACAATACTTACATAATTAATGACATTATTCCATTCAAATTGCCAAAGATACATTAACAATTAAAAGATAACAATATAATGTTTACGTAATTAAAAGATACATTAGTTCACCCAAACAATCAGGAGGTACACTGAAAATACAAATATAATATTTTGATATTTGTCTAATTAATAATAATAAATAATTCACACAAACAACTGAGGTATAATAAAATACAACATTAAGATATCTACATCATTAATACTAAGGGGTATAATAATAATAATAATAATAATAATAATAATAATAATAATAATAATAATAATACAACATGTTAATTCACCCAAACAACAACTAGGAGGTACCCTAAAAATATAAATATAATATTATGATATCTATATAATTAATAATATTAAATAATCCCTACAAATAATCGTACAATAAAATACCACAATATCTGCATCATTAATAACATTAATTCACCCAAACATTTAAGAGGTACAATAATAAAAATAATACAGTTGTACAATATCACATTAATTCATCCCAAACTACCAACAGGTACATTCATCAGTATAATATCTACATCATTATTAATATTGGCTCATTGAAAAGAATAGATACAATCGTATACAAATTTATTACTATAATATATATACCATTAATAGCATCATTTTAACCAATCATCAAGAGGTACAATGTATCATTTATCTTTAATCACTGCATACCCAAACATACCTTATGACTTAATCATTAATAGCACCATTTATCTTTAAAGCACTAATCACACTTTAATCAATGCATACCCAAACATACCTTATGACTTAATCTATATACGTCAATGTAATGATTTCGGAATATCGCCTCCCCCACAAGAGCTTCGTGGGTCCTTCCAAGCAACACCATTAACTCAAAATCTCCGCAAGAGTATGTGAGCTCCAAACAATTATGGATGCACCACCACACTAATATGAATGAATGAATGTGGACACTTTAATAAATCATTAGTATAATGTAAGACTAACTTATTAATGACATTTCACATATAACATTTATTATTCACACCTTGAATTGAATATGTTCAACACAACAATTATAACAACGTATCACATAGCATTTATTCTTCACACTTTAAATATGTTGAACACAACCGTTATAACATGTCACACCATATTTATCTTTCAAAATTTGATAAAAGCATTTCAACATAGTATATATTTAATCTCACAAATTCTAAAATAAATACACTCATATATTCCAACATAAATACAATCATACATACATATATATAATTGGAGTGATGACAGAACGTTTTTGAAATGGAAGACGTTTGTTTTATTTTTTCATTTTAATCGGTAGAAATGGAGAACGTTAAGTCAGGAGTGGGGAACGTTAAGCCGAAAATGGGGAACGTAGCATTTCATAGCAAATTTATTTTTGACGGTTGCCGAATAATGCTTTTATTATTATTATTATTATTATTATTATCAAAAATTAAAATAATATCATCAACAATTATTTCTATTATTTTATAATAACTTAATTTGATAGTAGTGAGCTCTAATGAGAATCTTAATTTTGTTTGTATATGTAGAATTAGTGGGAGTGTATCCACAATTAATATTTCTTATATTGTCATATAATATTGTAAACATTGTAACATATACAATTAATATTTTAATATTGTCATATAATATTGTGCACCGTATAATATATGACATATTTTAAGTGACTTCAAAATTTAATCTCATTCTATTATATTGATATATTTTTCAATATTTTTATATTTTCTTTAAGCATCATAATTGTCGGAAAATACACAAAAATCTTTTACGCCACTGAGTTATGTTTCTCTCTTACCAACGTTTCATATTTTGTGAAGTCACAAATATATAAGTACAATGTATAATGTCAATACTCCCATCGAGGATGACAGTGTGTTGTTAAAGTACTTATAAATTGTATAATCATACATGTTAATTCATTGTTGATATTCTTGGAACCACATTAATCCAAATCATTTTGTTTTATTTTCAAACCAAGTGCTTGTGTTAATCCAATTGAAAATATTTGAATTTCTTGTTTTCTTATAGATTTTCATAGTCACTCTTTTGCTAAAATTTGGTTAATCCTTGTCTTTGTATTATGTCAAGTAATGTCGTAATGATAAGTATGTCCATCACTTATATAACACAAAGATGAAGATCCTTCCACTTAATAGAGAATGATAGTTGACTTAAAATTTTTGAAAATAAATAAATGTTCAACTATTTTCTCTATCACACAGTAATCATGTCAAGTAACGTCACACCGATAAGATATATTGGTCACTTACATAATACAGAGATAATGACAATTCAAAAAATATTTATAAAAATAGTATTTGAATAGGTAATTAATTAAAAAAATTACAAATAATATTGAATTGCATAAAATAGAGATATTTTACTACTTGCATTTTAATAGTTTCTTATTGTAATCTAATCCAAGATTCTTAAGGATAATAAATAAGAAATATATCATCACAATGTACAAATTTATGTCACAAAAGAAATTCTAATATCAATAGGGTACTCAATCATAATTAACATCAGTATGAAACTAAAAGTACATTGCGTAATAACAATACATCGATTAAGTATGATTATTATTAATATAATAGTACTTATAAATAAAATAAATTTAATTATTTAATTTAAAGGAAATTTGCACAATTGTTTCCATGATAGGTGACATTAAAATTTTACCAAGATAAAAAAGTTACAAGATTAGAAGTTTCTTACGAAAAAGTACAAAAGTGACTGAAAGGTTGGTAACATCATTGTACTTGCATCTTCACTGATGTGAGTGTTGAGACAAACTCTATATTTAAAATTTTGATGAAAACAAACAAAGGTTAATTAAGAAAGTTAATTATGATTCTAAAATGTTATGTTAATTTAACATGTGTTTTTGAGTGATTTTAATTAAAAACAGAATCAAACCAAAGTAGAAAAGATAGCAACAAGATCATTCTGCATCAAAACAGATAATGATCTCCAGCTTCAAAAATTGTTCATCACAAAGAATCTGTTCTGGAAATTTGTTCATATCTAATCAGTGCATGGCAAGGAACAAGTAGGATTCATCCAAGCTCAAAAAGGTTATCTGATCTCTAAAATAAAATGACTCAAAGTTAGACAAAAATCAAGAAAGTTTAAAACTCCAAAAATCAAACTGTCAAGAAAGTTTGATCAACCTTGACTTATGACAATACAATTGCAAAGGACATCCAGAATGACTAAAACGGAAACTCCAGAATGATTATTGAAGCTCCAGAAAGTTCAAACTAACAGACCAAGAACATTAATCATTCTCCGTTTTCTGCACAATTACAGCAACATTGCATCTCCTCTGAAATATCTTGTAATTCTTTTCCAAACTTCTCTAGCTATACTCAAGACTCAGACAAACAATGTACCATCCAAGATCAATGAAGAAATGTCAAAGGTTCTTTCTAAAAAGGACATAACTGCTTTAAATGTTAAAATAGAAAAGTCAAAAAGCTATTTCAAAGCATGATTATTTTTATTCTGAAATATTGTTTCAGTCAAAAAGCAGACCCTCTCCAACAGCTCTTGTGTACCTTCATTCAGTGCTTCTATAGCCTATAAATAGAAGGTCAATATCCAGAATCAAGGCAAGAAATTCAAGTGCTTAGAAATCCATAAATCAATTACATACATACTTGAAGTTATGCAAAACAGAGGCTATCATACATTCTGCTTTTCGCGAAATAGTTGTTGATTCATATTCATATATTAGATTACGCAATTGTTATTAGATCCTTTGTAAAGAATCTATTCTCAAACAAGAGTTGAGAAATCTCAGATTCTGACAAAAACAATCCAATTGTAAAAACTCAAACTATAAGAGTTTCTTTATAGTTTGTTTAAGATTACATCTTATCAAGGTTAGATAGGTGCTTTTATTGCTTTCTGAGTGGAAAGTAATAGAGATTAAATTAGATCAAGGTTGATCTAGACTAGGTGTTGTAAGATCAAGAAGGTTCTTTGCTTTTAAACACACAGTGGAAAATCTCACAGTGTGAGGACTGGACGTAACCCACGTTGGGTGAACCAGGATAAATCTTTGTGTGATATTCTTTTTCCTATCTCTTTATTTATCATACTGAATTGATTAACTAAGATAAAACATAAATTGTTTTTCTGATTTAAGCTAATCTAGGAATGTTCTCTGTTTTATAACAAAAACCAAGAACGTTCTCCGTTTTCTGTTTTCATAATCAAGATCATTCTTGAGTTATTTTCTTAAGTTTTAACAGAAATTTTTAAAAGGTGCATTTACAATTTAAACCCCCCTTTCTTTTAAATCGACATTGTTACTTCAGTGAGAAACCATCAGCTTGGAAAGATGTGCATTGACACACTTTTTCACTCCCCTGCACTTATCAGAAACAACCAAGTAAATTCTGAAGTTAACTTCAAGTTCATAATGTTCAAGAATACTCAATATCTTCACTTTACAAGTTGTCATGCATTGGAACTTGTGTCCAACAGACACGTGAATAC
This sequence comes from Cicer bijugum, assembly GCA_037974875.1. Lineage (NCBI taxonomy): Eukaryota > Viridiplantae > Streptophyta > Magnoliopsida > Fabales > Fabaceae > Cicer > Cicer bijugum. The sequence goes on from JBBPBT010001460.1 coordinate 220,128, forward strand.
CTTTGCAATTTACTGAAGCTCACTCACAGGTTTTATATATATATATATATAAGAGCTCATAACGTGAAGAACTAAGAACTTACATAAGATATAACTCACTTATCACAAAAGTGCATAAGCTTGATTAAAAGGTCATCAAACACACTCTAAGATCATCTTAGATTCACAAATCTAAAGTGTACATGTTCCAAATCATGTAAAAGATACATGGTTTCAGTTGTGATGGTCGGTAGATCTAGTGTGACTAACAAGAAGAATTGTAGGTTTGATAAAAATGTCAATTTTTCAGATATAGAAAAAATCAAAAATTGTACCAAAATAACATAGAATTTAAAATAAAATAAAAAATTAGTATTTTAAATAAATAATTCGAATTTAAAGACCATTAACGCACTGCCACGCGTCTAGGAAGCATCTAAGCATGGTTGAAGTTGACTTCTCCGCCCGATTTCTTGGGTTTTCATCATAATTCAATAATAAGGATATAACACTTGGGTTCATCCATTTGAGAGAATTTCCAAATCGAAAATTTTTGGGTTTAGATGAAATCTTCGATTGAACTTACTTGATACACAATAAAACACAACAATTTTCTTGGTATTTAAACACAACACAGATTCAACTTGAAATCCCATATCGAATTTCATAATCTTGGGAGCAAATTTCATAATCGTGGGAGCAGTCGATAAAGATAGGAATTTTTAAGCCGACTAAACGAATGACCTAAATCATTATAGGTCATCCATATAATAAAATCTAGGCTAAATAGCACCGCGATCCCTTAACTTAATTTCAGTTAACGCTTTATTTATTTTTTTCGATTTGATTCTTTATTTTAATTTTAAGTAACAATTTAATCTTTTATGTTTAAAATGTCAACAATGTTATCTTTTTGTTTTACAAAAATTCATCAAAATTTTCAAATAAACACTACAAGAAAAGTTGTCATTACCTACAGCAAATTTTGACTTTACCTACGAACATTTCGTAGGTAACGTAAAATTATCTACGGATTACCTACGGACACGAGTTAGTAGATAATTGGCTCGTAGGAATTTTTTTACCGACGGAAAAGCCTTGAATAATGTATACTTACTACGTTTCCGTAGATAAGCTTGATCACGGCTTTTCCGTGGGTAATTTTACCGATGATAGTTCTGTAGGTAATGTCAAGACTGAAAGAAAACAATTATCCACGAAAATAGCATGAATAAACCTTACCGATGGCATTTCCGTGGGTAACATCAAAATAGATAAATAAACATTTTAAATGAAACTAAACCACATCATAACTCAAACAAATTAACTCTTTCATGCATTATTCCTCTACCTTTATTCAAAGTGGCATTGAGACATTGACAATTTTTGGGTTCATTTCTTACAGCAATCCTTTTAGACTAAACAAGAGTTTGGTGGTATTGAGACATTGACAATTTGACATGTATATAATTTGTGACTATTCAACTAAAGACCAACTCGTATAGAGTTAATTGATCAAAAAATGTGTGTGCATGTGTGAAACGTTTCAAGCATACTCTTACAGGGGATCTTAAATAAACTACATGTGTGTCTATCAGCATTGGTAATAGCAGGTGGCATTGCAGAACTGGTTCCCGCACTAGGACCCTAAACAAAGGCGAGCATTTATGAGTTCTATCCATTGCAGATGACATAATAATCACAGTAAATTCTTAGTGTAGGTCATGAAGGAGTAGATAACATAAGCACTACAAAAGACTGATTACAATTTAACTTACTACAATGGATGTATAAACCTTTTTTTCACTGATTCTCTCATACTTTTGTTTCTTGATTCATAAAATGAAAGTCGTCCCTAAGTTGCCAGTTTAAAAGGAAGAAACAATCTAGCAAGCATCTCCTATTGCATTAACTAGCATAGTTACAAAAACTTTACAATATTACTGACTAATTTATATACATTTATGAGCACTAACAAACAAATATGAGATTACAAACCAATAAAGATAATCAGAAAATACACAAGAATAATTGACACACCTGTGAACGGAGAAGAATAACACTCGAGAATCATTCCAAAACATCTTTTGAGTACCATTTCCATGATCGACATCCCAGTCAACAATTAAAATTTTCTTTACGCCGCACGCTGGTTGTCATGCACATAGCAAAACCAGATAATATAAAGGGGACTATTATGTAACTGACTGATCGAAGGTTCAAAACTCTTAGTAAATATAGAAATGATAGTAGATGTTACATTACTTACACTTTCATCTAAGAGATACGATGCAACAATTGCCACATTGTTGAACAGACAAAATCCCATGGCTTCATTTTGCTCTGCATGGTGACCTGGAGGCCTAACAATAGCAGCAGCAGAACGGAATTCCTTGCTTGCTACTCTTTTAGCAACCTGTTTGAAAAAACATCCTCTATTAGGCTCATCAAGTTTTTCCTAAGAATAAAATACAGACTCCATTTAATAACATTAAGTGTGCGATTTGGGGAGGGTTGAGTGTACGCATTATGCAGTGTTGCCATCATAAAAGAAGAAAATGCATTTGCAACCATAACCTATAACCACCACATCACAAAGTAACAATTTTATTGTTAAACTAAAACTAACCTTACCAAGTATTCAGGGAGGGGAGATAGATAATTCACAAAACCAAATATTTTGCTTCCTTTGTCATAAAAATTAATGGGATGACTTGAAAATAATTATTTACTACTGAGAAAAACATAACTAAGTTCAGAATCACATACCAGTTTCTATAAGTAAATTCTTGTTGGTGATTATTTTCTTATAATTCGGAACGGATATAATCTTCCTATTAATTTTCTATGATCAACTAGGAATGATATCAGTTCTATCCATTGAATGGTTTACAAATAGCAGTAGCTAAGTCTACACTTTCAAAATAAATTGCTGAAATATTGATGATATTGCTACAATTGTGATAAGACTCATAACATGGCCCTAGAATCAAGAAACCAGAAACTAGTGTTGTGCATATTACACTTCCCACCATACAAAAATTCTCTCCTGATTATCAACATACCAAAAAAAATGTGATTTAACAAAATCATAGTGGCCCACACCAAAGTCAGTGTAAATTGAAATTTTAGATTAGCACTCATATCAGCTCAAAAACAGCACAAATTGCAAACCGACAACCTCATTCAGCAAATCGTGAATTAATGACACTTAACAAGCAAGATTACCAAAATAAATATTGAAATCGCAAACTGAAATGATTTGGAAAGATAATAGAATTTACTGTCTATTGCAAATCGTGAAGTAAAATGAGAGATGAATTTAGGGTTGTTCCAAATTGAATTCAGGGTTTTTGGGGATTAGGGTTTGTGTAATGCAGTTATTCTCAATCTTCGTAAAATTAACAAGGCTGCAGAAGTAGTTCGTTTATGCTATGGATTGGTGGAGAAAGGTTTACATCAAGACTTGACATGCCTAAATGACCTAGTAGCTACTTTAGAGGTAGAGGAAGAATAGAGGAGGCTTCATTTATATCAAAGAGAATACCATGACCAAAGAACTTGGACAGATCTGAACGAAATAATAACTCTAAGAAATCTAGGCCTAATAAAACGCCAGTCACATTCATTGCCTTTTCACTCTTCTTCTTTAAAGAACCAAATCATGGATGCGCTACGATTCTTCACCGCTCACCCACAGCTCCTCCTCCCTCACAACTGCCACCCTCTCCACAAAATGTTGCTCACCACTGTTCAAGAAAGGATGAAGAGATATACCTGTGAGAGACGGCGACGATGTGAGAGAGAGCTCGAGAGACGACGATGAGAGACAGCACGGCAAGAGAGCTTGAAAATTTGGATTTGAAATTTTAGGGTTCAAATGGAGGTTGAAGGGGATAGTTTGAAGGAGGGTGAGGTTTTAGTACCAGAATTATTAAGAGATTTCTCCCTTTTTTTTCTAAACAAGGTCATGTAAAAAAATAAAAATAAAAAATTTAAAATAATGAATAATATCTAAATATATTTACTAATTTTTCTGTAAATTTTATCTACGGAAAAATTGAAGTAAATAAAATACGAAAAATAATTTACAAAAAATCGTGTTATTTTAACTTTACCCACGGATTAACTGTGGAAAATAATTTTCAAAAAATTAAATTAATTTATAACATACTTATTCGTGGTTTTTCCGTAGATAAAATATAATTCTACGGAGTCAAATCCGTAGATAATTTTTTGTAGATATATCAATGTTTTCTTGCAGTGAAAACCCATAAAATTAATTATCATCTTCAATATAATGCAAAATTTCATCAAATTCATAACTTCAATTTTTTAAACAAAACTCATATTTTCATTTTTTTTATTTGATGATTTGATGTTGTTAAAGATGAAAATATAACTTTATTTGAATATTTGAGTTAGGCATTTGATGAAATTTGCATTATATTGAAGATGATAATTAATTTTAAGGATTCACTACGCGAAAAATAGAATTTTACAACGCTTTTCTAACCAATTTACAGTGCTTTTTCAAAGTACTGCAATATAAAAATTGAACATATAAGTTAGAATCAAATATATAGATAATTTATATATGAAAATCATATAATGAAAATACCGTATCGTTTCTGGGATAATAGTTTGATTCTTGTTAACAATCTCCTTCATGAATCGCAATACACAGTACCCACAGTCGACGTTGTTAGTTTGACGAGGGCACTATAAAATAAAACATATAAGTCAATAAAATATTTATGCATTGATCATAAAGGCATACATTTGTAAATGAAAATTTAAAGGCATATATTTCAAACATTTATTGGAATCCATGTTATGTTATTAGACTTTTGCTTCGACACTGTAGCACCTCTTTGATCTTGAAAAACTTGTAAAACACTATCGAATAAATAAATGTGATTATTATAGTATATATATATATATATATATGTAAAAAATAAATGAAAATTACTTACGTGTCGAACATAGTCTTTATATCGGAGTGATTATTGCAATTGTCATGCAAGGGATCCAAATAGTATATAACTTCAGAGGTTGCATTGATTGCAAATAGCACCAATGTGCCCAACAACAACAAAAATTTGGTTGACAATTTTGTTTACACAACTAATAAATTAAGATCTCATAAATTAAAAAAATATATAAATAAATAAAATATAATTACGTACCTTGAATTATATGGTGCAAAGAACAATTTATCCTTCTCTATATTTCCTAATAACATATCTACAATGTAATTCTTTACATTAACTGGATCGAGTTTACACATCGACAGCTTATGCGGAGACAAGAATGAGTATCTATTTGACAATATGCGCGTGCACATAACCTTCTCATACAAAAACCTTCAATGGAAATTTCAATCTAGATAAATTACCAATAAATTTAATTAATTACCAATAAATGCAATTAAAAGTATTTTTTACCTTATGTACAAGCTGATGACAGTAGCACTCAACTCTTTGTGGTTGAGAAGTTCGTATATGTGCTCCTTTTCGAGAAATTATTCATACTCATCTCTGAATATAGCTTTATTCATGGTTATGATGCGCGAATCGTCGTTGCTGCCCATATTCCTTTTTACTTGGATGTCAAGACACGCCCCGTATTTAGTAAGGCATGGCTGACTTATTTTAGGAGCAGCAGCAGCAGCGACCGATTGTCCCCGATCCAGTTTTCTTGCTGCAACTTTGGCAGCTTTATTACCCTCCAGCTTTTGTATTTTGCCAGCTCTATTACCCTCCAACTTTTGAGGTTTTCCGAATTTATTTTGTTGTGCGGGTGGTTTATTTGATTGAATCTGAAAAAATGAGGTGAAATGTTAGTTTATTGCATCTAAAAAAATGACAAACCTTAGGGAATAAATGTGACAAACCTTTTCGGGCAATGTAATTGATTCGATTCTGGGAATCTTTTTATCATTCCCTTTAGGCTTTTTCAGCATCTAAATATAAATGTGAAATTAAAGTTATGAGCGGCAAAAAATCAGCAGTTAAATATACATATCAATTAAACATACATTTCAATTAATTAAATATACCTTACCAAGGGCAACAAGATGTATGGGTCATGCCACGTAACTACCAATTGCTTCGCCCAAAAACTTCATATCTCCATCATTGTCCGGTATCGGCAACGGTGCAGTTGGTTCCAAAGCAATAATTGGTGATACTTTGACATGGCCCGCTGGAATCGGTGTGTTGCGCAATACTTCTCCCGAAGTATTGTACAATTTTCCCTTTCCGACCTTCCGATGAGTAGGGGAGGATAAGTACAGCACGCATGGAGTGACACTCTAAATCAATGGTTAAAACATAAGTATGGATAATATATAAGAATATTTAATACATAAGTAAGTAATTAATTACCTCGGGAAGACTTTAAGACCAATATTGCAACTCGCATTTTCACTCTCCATTTGTATTTCACGTTGGAGCTGATCCGGGAGTTGCTTGTCTTTGTTCGTCTTCACCAAAAGTGCCACTTGCTCTGTAAGGAGTTTGAGCTTCTCTAATACTTCCTCATTGGATGGATTTTGGCGCTTCTCTTGGGAAAAATCGCTTTTAGGAGTTACGCCAAATCATTTCCTCCGAACCCGACCGAAATAATCAGGAACATTAAACACTTTACCCTGAATGTCCCTGCAACTAGCTTTGTTGCCATCTTGATTTTCAGAACTTTGTTCGATAGTCTCCTAAAATACATGTAGGATTAAAAAGATAAGTTCAATATCATTTTTAAAATACAATATTAAAAAATATTCAAGTGATAAAATAAAATATTAAAAAATATTGAAGTGATAATATACTTACACAAAGTTCTATTACTTTTTGGATATTTTCATTCTCAACCACTCCGTCCTTATTTACACGAGCTTCCTTCCATAATATATGATGACCCAACAGTTGATCGGATTGGGTGTCTTGTCGCTATTCGTTAAGATCATAAACAAAATATTAGTTAGAAACTATAGTTTATAATACAAATTACTTCATTATATAAAAGTGATGTTTAATTACTTACAAGTTTTTGCTCAAGACGTGCATAACCCATACGTGATTTTTTGCATTGGTGCGTCGGATTTCTTGCCCTTTCGCGATTTGCCTTACTTATATTCTATATAAAAAAAATAGCAATCGTGTAAAAATTTAAAATACGCTACAAATATGAATAATAAAACATAAATGCTAATAAATTAATCACTTACGACAAACGCGGGGTCTGAACGTTTGGATACAAATGCACTCCATTCATCATTTGATATATAATATTTATATATTCTTGGAGTTTCAGCATTTGTATTTTCTTCTCTATCTTTTAGATAGAAATTAGAGAGGTGAGATCTAAATCCCCGGTGGATTTTCCCAGTAACTCTCAATACATAACTCTTTATCCCCTCATCAAGAACAAAAGAACTCTGCAAGCGAAATAAAGATATAGTTCGAGTAAAGTATTTGAATGAAAATAATTATAAATGACAAAAAGTGGATCAAAAAAGTTACTTGAATGTCATTCCATAGTATATCTTTGGCATCTTTCAACGCCTTATCTCTCCAATCATCAATTGTAATTGGGATATTTGACGAACAACAACCCCAATTTAACTTACAAACATGGAGCTGTTGGGGTCAATTGGCTGACCACTCTCATTGCATCCAACCTAATAAATTCATATAGTTAGTACATGCTATAAAAAAAAGATAAAAAATAAACAGCAAACAGAGTATAGTATACCTCAAATTTAATGCCATTGCACCTTACTTTAATGACCTTTTGCATTATAGTTGCACCACGTTTGACTTCATTTTCGTAAGTCTTAGTGTTGACAACTTCTTCATTTTGACATTCTAAATCTTTGGTGGTATCCATTTATCTACAACAAGTTCAGCATGCAGTTTAGTATAACTTCAACAAGCTCAACATGCAGTATTCTAAGTACATATCAGTATCAATATATCTTAAACAAGCTCAACATGCATTTTAGTGTATTACGAAAAATTAATAACATCAATACCTGAATAATGAGGGTTTGAAGAAATACGTAATGCAAAGAAAATATGGTTCGCAAAAATACAATTCGCAGAAATATGGTTTGAAGAAATACGTAATAAGGGTTATGTATTTCAATGAAAAGATATTGTGTGCAATGGGAGAGATGATCGTGGATGGAAATAAGGTTCGAAATAACGAGATGATCGGGGAAATAAGGTTCGTAATGGAAGAGATGATAGGGTTTGCAAAGGAAGAGAAGAACGATGAAGGTTAAGATGATAGTGAAGTTTACGTAATGAAGAGAAAACTGAAGCGATTTACTGTTATATATAAAACCCTTTTACAGCGCTTGTTAGAAAAGCGCTCTAAAAGACCTAAGCCTTTTACAACGCTTATTGGAAAAGCACTCTAAAAGGCCTCCTTACTTAATTTTTAAAATAAGCGCTGTAAAAGACCTCCTTGTTTTCTTATATTACATGAATGTTTTTTTTAAAGCCTTTTACAACGCTCGTTGGAAAAGCGCTCTAAAAGGTCTTCTTATGTTATTTTAAAAAGGCTCTTTTACAGCGCTTTGTTAAATAAGCGCTATAAAATTTCTCCTTGTTTTCTTATGTTATATGAATGTTTTTTTTAAGCCTTTTGCAGTGCTTTTTCAAATAAGCGCTCTAAAAGGCCTCCTTATTTTATTTTTAAAAGGGTCTTTTACAGCACTTTTTCAAATAAGCGCTGTAAAAGGCCTCCTTGTTTTATTTTTATATTTAAGACTCTTTTTCAATTCAGTTCATGTAAATTACTAATTTTTGTTCAGTTTAGTTCATGTAAATTACTAGTTTATATTAAATTACATGAACTTCGTATAAAACACTCAAATCAAGCACAATATAAGCAGAAAATAAATTAATCATAAAATCAAATACATGGATGCTTATATAAAACAATTAAACATGTTCAAACAATTAAATTTACATTAACTCAGTTCAGATTACATGGCTTATATAAAACAATTAAACATGTACATTAAGATGTCCTTCTTCTTTTCCTGGTGGGATTCACATTTGTTTGTCCATTTACAATACGAAACGATGGATTAATCAAAATTCCCTCATCATGATCATCTCTAAGATATAAACCATCATCAGTTGAAGCAATTTCATGTGGTTGTTGTGATGTTGCAAATAAAAGATCATTACCAACATCTTCATCATTTTTGTTTTCATCACTTATTTTATTGGTCGATAGGACAACAGACCATTTACCATCTGCAGGATCGGTGACATAAAACACTTGTTGGGCTAGCGACGCTAAAATAAAAGGCTCGTCTTTGTATCCCACCATATTAAAATCAACAAGCAAGATCCTTGACTCATCAATCCAAACACCATTATTATTATCGACCTGCTTGCAACCCAATATGGGAACACGAAACATTGTGTAGTCTAACTCCCATATGCGCTCGATAATCCCAAAATATGATAGATTTGCTTATATTGGATTTTTGTCTTTTGCACTTGAGACATGCATCGCTTCAGCTACGAGAGTGACTCCGCTATTTTGCATAGGGGTCTAATCATCTTGTTCATTGGTATAAAATGTGTAGCCATTAATAACATAGTCATTGTAAGAAAAGGCATGTAAACTCAGACCATTTGCTAGCCACGTCAATCTCTGTGAAATTGATCTGGGGTCTATATCGAACTTTGAGTTTATGTGATTTTTTAACCATGTTATAAAACTTCGATTGTGCTCTCAAGTTATCCAATTTTGATTCCTATTCATGTTTAAACGAGATAACTAATCCATGTGTATTGTAACACACGGTTGAACCTCATCATCATTGTGCAAAACATACAATCACTACGCCAAAAATAGGATTTTACAGCGCTTTTTTTTTAATCCATTTACAGCACTTTTTCAAAAAAAAAAAGCGTTGTGGAATCGAGCGCTGTAAAAGATACAACAACGCTTTTAAAAAAGCGCTATAAATCATGTAAATTTAACGTGCGCTTGTTATGCACGTTTTACAGCGTTTTTTTACAAAAGCGCTGTAAAATGCGCACATAATATGCATTATTATGCACATTTTACAGCGCTTATTAGAACAAACGCTGTAAAATGTGCATATAAAATTCATATACTGGGTGTGCCTTTTACAACGCTTTTTTCAATAAACGTTGTAAAATGTAGACCCATAATTCATATACTGGGTGTGCCTTTTACAACGCTTTTTTCTAAAAAGTGCTGTAAAATGTAGACCCATAATTCATATATTGGGTGTGCCTTTTACTAGCTACCATATAATATTCAGATTTGTTGCCCAGTAGCATGCTATTTCCCAGAAAATCAAATAATTTTCATTTCAAACACATAATCACACCATTCTTCCTTTAATTCCATTAGATCTTCCTCAGAATATGATGGACTGAAATTGTCAAAGTACTGCAATATTAAAATTGAACATATTATATTAAGTTAGTATCAAATATATAGATAATTTATATATGAAAATCATATAATGAAAATATCGTACCGTTTTTGGGATAATAGTTTTATTCTTGTCAACAATCTCCTTCATGAATCTCAATACGTAGTACCCACAGTCGATGTTGTTTGTTTGACGAGTGCACTTTATTGGGATCCATGTAATGTTATTAGACTTTTGCTTCGACACTGTAGCACCTCTTTGAGCTCGAAAAACTTTTAAGGCACTATCGAATGAATAAATGTGATTATTATAGCATGACCAAACACATATATATATATATATATATATATATATATATATATATATATATAAGAAATAAATGAATATTACTTACGTGTAGAACATAGTCTTTATTTCGGAGTGATTGTTGTAATTGCCATGCAAGGGATCCAAATAGTATATAACTTCAGAGACCGCATTGATTGCAAATAGCACCCAATGTGCCCTACAACAACAAAAAATTCGTTAAGCAATTTTTTTTATACACAACTAATAAATTAAAATCTCATCAATTAAAAAAGATAAAATTACGTACCCTGAATTATAGGGTGCGAAGAACAATTTATCCTTTTCTATATTTACTAATAACATATCTACAATGTATTTCTTCACATTTTCTGGATCGTGTTTGCACATCGACATCTTATGCGAAGACAAGAACGAGTATTTATTTGACCATTTCCTCGTGCACACGACCTTCTCTTACCAAAACCTTTAATGAAAATTTTAAACTAGATTAATTACCAATACATTTAATTAATTACCAATAAATGCAATTAAAAGTATTTTTTACCTTGTGTACAAGCTCATTACAGTAGCACTAAGCTCCTTATGTTTGAGAAGTTCGTAAATATGCTCCTTTTCGAGAAATTCATCATACTCATCTCCGAATATATCTTTCTTCATGGGTACGATACGCAAATTGTCGCTGCTACCCATGTTCCTTTTTACTTAGATGTCAAGACATGCCCCATATTTACCAAGGCATGGCTGACTTATTTTAGGAGCAGCAGCAGCAGCGACCGATTTTCTCCGATCCAGTTTTCTTGCTGCAACTTTGGCAGCTTTATTACACGGCAGCCTTTGTGATTTGGCAGCTCTATTAACCTCCAATTTTTGAGGTTTGCTGCCTTTTTTTGGCTGTATGGGTGGTCTATTTAATTGGATCTACAAAAATGAGGTTAAATGTTAGTTTATTGAATCTGAAAAAATGACAAACCTATGGCAATAAATTTGACAAACATTTTCGGGAGATGTAACTGTTTCGTTTTTGGGAATCTTTTTATCATTCCCTTTAGGCTTAATTTTCAGCATCTAAATATAAATGTGAAATTCAAGTTAGGAGCGGAAAAAAATCAACAACTAAATATACATATCAATTAAACATACATTTCAATTAATTAAATATACCTTATCGAGGGCTACAAGGATTGTGAGCCATGCCACGTAACTACCAATAGCGTCGCCCAATAACTGCATATCTCCATCGTTGTCCAGGATAGGCAACGGTGCAGTATGTTCAAAAGCAACAACAGGCGATACTTTGACATGGCCCGCAGGGATCGGAGTATTGTGCAATACTTCTCCCAAAATATTGTACAATTTTCCTTTTCCCGCCTTCCGATGAGTAGGCGAGGACAAGTATAGGACACATGGAGTGACACCCTAAATCAATAGTTAAAACATAAGTACGGTTAATATATAAGTTTGTTTAATACATAAGTAATTACATAATCAAGTATGTAATTAATTACCTCGGGAATACTTTTGAGACCGACGTTGCAACTTGCGGTTTCACTCTCCATTTGTATTTCATGTTGGAACTGATCTGGGAGTTGCTTGTCTTTGTTCGTATTCCCCAACTGTGCCACTTGCTCTGTAAGTATTCTGAGCTTCTCTAATACTTCCTCGTTGGAAGGTTTTTGGTGCTTCTATTGAGGAAAAAAGCTTTTGGGAGTTACGCCAAATCCTTTCCCCCTAACCCGACCGGAATACTCATGGACATTAAACACTTTACCAAGAATGTCCCTGCAAGTATCCTTGTTGCCCTCCTGATTTTCAGAACTATGTTCGATAATCTCCTAAAATACATGTAACATTAAAAAGATAAGTTCAATAGCATTTTTAAAATACAATATTAAAAAGTATTCAAGTGATAAATACAATATTAAAAAATATTAAAGTGATAATATACTTACACAAAGTTCTACTACTTTTTTGACATTTTCATTATCAACTACTCTGTCTTTATTAACACGCACTTCCTTCCAAAATATATGACGACCCAAGGGTTGATCGGCTTGGATGTCTTTTCGCTATTCGTTAAGATTATAAACAAAATAATACAAATTAGTTACACACTATACTTTATAATACAAATTACTTCATTATATAAAAGTGATGTTTAATTACTTACAAGTTGTTGATCTAGGCGTGCATATCCCATACGTGATTTTTTGTATGGGTGGGTTGGATTGCTTGCCTGTTTGTGATTTGCCTTACTAATATTCTATATAAAAAAATAGCAAGTGTGTAAAAATTTAAAATACGCTACGAATATGACTAATAAAACACAAATGCTAATAAATTAATCACTTATGTTTATATATTTTGGAAACAAATGCACTCCATTCATCGTTTGATATATAATGTTTATATAATTTTGGAGCTTCAGCATTTGTGTTTCCTTCTCTATCTTTTAGATAGACATTTGAGAGATGAGATCTAAATCCTCGATGGATCTTCCTAGCAACTCTCAAAACATAACTCTTTCGTCCCTCATCAAGAACAAAAGTAGTGTGTGTAAGACCCTTAATTCTAAATCCTAAGTTATACAATTTTAGGGTATTTTGTGTTAAATTGCTTAGGCTTTTAACCCAGTTTTCGGTATTTAGTGAGTTAAAGGCCGAAAATATATTTTTGGAAATTGGATTAAAATTATTCGTCGAAGAATAATTTATTTAGGTTTCGAAGAATATAATTCTGGGCGGTTTTGTTCAAAATATCTCAGGTTGCTGAAAATTGTATTTGACAATTGAGTTACGACGAGAGTAGATATTTTTATCGAAATGGTTTGAGAAGTGATGATTTTCATAAATATCTGAAATATCTAGTTATTTAGATATTTATTTGTTTAGGTTTAATTATTATATATATATTTATATTTATATATTATATATATAATATATATATTATTATTATTAGTAATATTATATAATATATATATATATATATGTATATGAAAGAAGTGGAAAAGGGAGGAACAAAGAAAGAATACGTAAACAGAGGAAGCTTGCCATCGCAAACCAGCCCTTCTTCCTTCCTTCTCTCCCATTTCTTTTTCGTTCTTTGACTTCAAGAATAGAAACCCAAGGATTAGTGGAAAAGAGAGCAAGGTTTTCTCAGCTCCATACTTCCTCTTTGATTCGAAAATGAAGAAAAACGGCATTAGGGATTCAAACTCAAATCTCTCCGTATCATCTAGATCTAAGCCTCCTTTCAAGAAGTGATAGAAGGGAAGGTTGCTCACCTCCGTGCTACGGTGCTAGTGGACCCACTTTGGAAGCGGCGTTGCGAGCGGAGATTTTACTGGATTTGCTCACGGTACCGTAATCGAACGTAAAAGCTAAAGTGAAGGTAAGGGCTCCTTCCGAACTTTTAGTTTGCATTTAGGGACTTATCTTTGGTTGTGTGGAAAAGAATTTTGTTAGGGTTTAAGTGTTGATTTGGGAAAATCTATCTAAGGCTTCATGGGTAAAATCTTAGAGTTAGGTTTTGGTTATATTGATGAATGTTTCGTGGAAAATGAATTTAAACTCTTTTATGTATGATTTTGAGTAAATGAAACTTGTGTGTTTGAGTGGTGGATTGTGTCGATTTGTGTTCGTTGTTTTTGACGTGTTCTTAGTTAATACTGATGAAACTAGAGATGTGTTTTGTGTGATTTGTGTGGAAAATGATTTGGTGTGAATTATGGATTGAATGTGAAAGTATGTTTGAGTTTATTTTGTGTGGAATTTGAAAACCATTAAGTTAAACGAGTATTAAGAATGGGGAATCTCTTAATGTCTTGTTTACTTAATGTGAGTTTGTGAAAATCGTTTAAGTTAAATGAGAATTAAGAATGGGGAATCTCTTAATGTCTCGTTTACTTAATGTTGTTTTGAAAATCGTTTAAGTTAACTGGGCGTTAAGAATGGGGAATCTCTTAATGTCTTAGTTACTTAATGTTGTTTGAAAATCGTTTAAGTTAACTGAGCGTTAAGAATGGGGAATCTCTTAATGTCTTGGTTACTTAATGTTTGTTTTGAAAATCGTTGGAGTTAAAAGAGTATTAAGAATGGAGAATCTCTTAATATTTCTGTTTGCTTAATGTGTGTTTGTTTGTGAAAATCATTAAGTTAAATGAGTATTAAGGATGGGGAATCTCTTAATATCTGTGTTTACTTAATGTTGTCGTGAAAATGATTTTGTGAAGAAATGAATTGTCGAGTCAAGGTGATGCCATGTGATTTGTTGGTTCATCTTGTCTGTGTTGAGATTGTCGCGCCAAGGTGATGCCATGTGATTTGTTGGTTCATCTTGTATGCGTTGGGATTGTCAAGTCAAGGTGATGCCATGTGATTTGTTGGTTCATCTTGTCTGTGTTGAGATTGTCGCGCCAAGGTGATGCCATGTGATTTGTTGGTTCATCTTGTATGCGTTGGGATTGTCGAGTCAAGG
>JBBPBT010001460.1:235333-294585 GCA_037974875.1 Cicer bijugum
GAATCTCTTAATATTTCTGTTTGCTTAATGTGTGTTTGTTTGTGAAAATCATTAAGTTAAATGAGTATTAAGGATGGGGAATCTCTTAATATCTGTGTTTACTTAATGTTGTCGTGAAAATGATTTTGTGAAGAAATGAATTGTCGAGTCAAGGTGATGCCATGTGATTTGTTGGTTCATCTTGTCTGTGTTGAGATTGTCGCGCCAAGGTGATGCCATGTGATTTGTTGGTTCATCTTGTATGCGTTGGGATTGTCGAGTCAAGGTGATGCCATGTGATTTGTTGGTTCATCTTGTCTGTGTTGAGATTGTCGCGCCAAGGTGATGCCATGTGATTTGTTGGTTCATTTTGTCTGCGTTGGGATTGTCAAGTCAAAGTGATGCCATGTGATTTGTTGGTTCATTTTGTTTGCGTTGGGATTGTCGAGTCAAAGTGATGCCATGTGATTTGTTGGTTCATTTTGTCTGTATTTGGATTGTCGAGTCAAAGTGATGCCATGTGATTTTTTGGTTCATTTTGTCTGTATTGGGATTGTCGAGTCAAAGTGATGCCATGTGATTTGTTGGTTCATCTTGTTTGTGTGGGTATTGCGTTGAAACCGTTAAGCGGTATGTTTAGAAATTATGTGTAAGTGTGTCTGATGCAAATTTGTGATTGTGTTGATTTCACTAAGAGTTATGTTTTGGAATTGTGTGATAGTGTGTTAGATTGTAAAACGATTTCGAAACTCATAATGTCGTGGTGATTGTATGGATATTACTAAGTGTTAAGGTTTGGAGTGGTGTTTGAATGTGATTGAGTTAGTTTATGTATTTTTGAAAGAATATACAGGGAAATCGATTTACCCAATCGATTTGATGAGTTACAGGGGCCCTGTTTTGCACGAAATCGATTTACCCAACCGATTTTGTAAGTTGTCTTTCAAAATCATTTAAGAAATCGATTTGGTAAATCGATTGGATTCAATTGGATTCAAGTCAGGGGCTTTGTCTTCCAAAAATCGATTAGCTCAATCGATTGGATTCAATACAGGGGCTCTGTCTGTCAGGAAATCGATTTACCCAATCGATTGAGTCAATCGATTTACCCAATCGATTGATTTAAGCCTAGAGTTCAGTTTTCACTAAAAACTTTCAGGAAATTGATTTCCCCGATCAATTGGCTTAGTGGAAAATCTTATTTTGAGTTAGATAATTGATTGCTCAATTGATTTATCAATGTTTTGGTGAGTTACGTATTACTTGATGGATTGAGAACTTTCTTTTGATTTCATTTACATTTGGAAAGCATTATATGAACTTTTAGCATATGGAAAATCCTTTTAGGTGCATGCTAAGTTGAAAAGTTATTTTGTGCATTTAAAAACTTAAATGTTATGTGTTAATTGTTAATTTCGGTTGGTGACCCTTTACAACTATTGTGGAAATCTGGGCTTTGCCCTCAGATGAGAGTCAGGGTAACCCTACCGGTTCGTACCCTACGGATGGGAATGTAGATGGGAATGCTTGACTGGAGCTATGTTAGGAGGATCCTACGGGGCGCGTGGTGATTACTCAGGGTGTATAGCTTTTTGGTAGAATGATCAGACTAGGTTGTCACTCAGGACACATATGTCTTTCTTTTGGGCTACTTTTATTTTAAATTGGAAGGATGTACATGTACTAATGTTGACATCAGGACATGCTTTGGGTTTATGTTTTGAGAAACTTTTCTGCTGTTTGTAAATTATAATGACTCAATTATTTATCTAAAGGTTTTCCCTTATTTAATTCTCTGTTGTATTTTAATTTCTTTTGAAAAAAAATATACACCCTCGCTTTGAAAAACGGGGTGTTACAGTCTGCAATGAAAAAAAATTATAAGTAAAGTATTTCAATGAAAAAAATTATAAATGACAAAAGAGTGGATCAAAAAATTTACTTGAATGTCATTCCATATTATATCTTTGGCATCCTACAGCGCCTTATCTCTCCAATCGTCAATCGTAATTGGGATATTTTGACGAACAACAGCCCCAATGTAACTTACAAACATAGAGTTGTTGGGGTCAATTGGCTGACCACTCTCATTCCAACCAACCTAATAAACTCATATAGTAAGTACATGCTATTAAAAAAAGATAAAAAAAAAATACACAACAAACAGAGTATAGTATAGTATAACCTCAAACTTGGGGCCATTGCTCCTTGCTTTAATCACTTTTTGCATTATAGTTGCACCACGTTTGGCTTCATTTTCATAAGTCTTAGTGGTGCCAACTTCTTCATTTTGACATTCTAAATCTTTGTATGTATCCATTTAACTACAGCAAGTTCAACATGCATTTTAGTATAACATCAACAAGCTCAACGTGCATCATGCATTATTCTAAACAAGCTCAACATGTATCAGTATATCTTAAACAAGCTCAACATGCATTTTAATGATTACAAAAAATTAATAACATCAATACCTGAATAATGGTTCGAAGAAAGATAAAATGCAAAGAAAAGAAGGAACGCAAAAAGTTCACAGAAATATGGTTCACAGAAATACGGTTTGAAGAAATACGTAAATAAGGGTTACGTATTTCAATGAAAATATATTGTGTGCAATGGGAGAGATGATCTTGGATGGAAATAAGGTTTGAAATGAAGGAGATGATCGTGGAAATAAGGTTCGTAATGGACGGGATTATAGGGTTTGCAAAAGAAGAGAAGAACGATGAAGGTTGAGATGATAGTGAAGTTTATGTAATGAAGAGGAAACTGAAGAGGTTACTCCTATATATAAAACCCTTTTACAGCGCTTTTTTATAACCCTTTTACAGCGCTTTTCAAAAAGCGCTCTAAAAGGCCTAAGCCTTTTACAGCGCTCTAAAATGTGTCCTTATTTAATTTTTTAAAAGGCTCTTTTACAACGCTTTTCCCAATAAGCGCTGTAAAAGACCTCATTGTTTTATTATGTTATATAATGTTTTTTAAAGCCTTTTACAGCGCTTGTTCAAATAAGTGCTGTAAAAGGTCTCTTTATTTTATTTTTAAAAGAGTCTTTTACAACGCTTATTTGAACAAGCGCTGTAATAGACCTCCTTATTTTATTATATTATATGAATATTTTTTTAAAGCCTTTTACAGCGCTTTTTTAAATGAGTGTTGTAAAAGGCCTTATTGTTTTGTTATGTTATTTTTGTGTTTTGTTATGTTATTTTTTAAACAAGCTCAACATGCAAAACCCACATAGTAGTAACTGGTCACCACCAAAATCTCTTCCTCTTCACCAAACTCTTCTCCTTTTATGCATCTTCTTCACAAACATTAAAGCTTACTCTCTCACAATTCAATCTCCACCTCAACACCTTTTTTATCTCTTTACATTCCCTTTCCTTCTTAAATCATGTGCTAATTCGTCCTTAAGTGGTTCGAAACTTGGTCTTCAATTTCATTGCCATGTTGCGAAAAATGGGTTTGAGTCTGATGTTTTTGTTAACAATGTGTTTTTGTGGATTCCCATGATGCGTACAAGGTGTTTGAAGAAAATCCTGTTAGAGAAAGTCCTGTTAGGTGTCTGATGAATATTATTTTTAAAGCCTTTTACAGCACTTTTTCAAATAAGCGCTGTAAAATGTCTCATTGTTTTGTAAATTTATATGAATGTTATTTTTACAGCGCTTGTTTACAGCACTTTTTTAGATAAGCGCTATAAAATGTCTCTTTATTTTATTTTTAAAAGGGTCTTTTACAGCATTTTTTAAAATAAGCGTTGTAAAAAGCCTCAGTATGTTATTTTTGTGTTTGGTTTATTTGGGTTCAATATTGGAAGATATTAAAAACATTGTTATCATTGTTTATTGGATTAAAAACATGTTATCACAATACTTTAGGAGATGATAAATTATTAGAAATGAGAACTTTTGAACAATCTATGCACTGAGCAAAAGAGAATCTCTCAGTTCAGATCAATTCAGTTCATGTAAATTACTAATTTATATTTAGTTCAGTTCATGTAAATCAAGCTAAATATAAAACACTCATTGTTACATGAACTTAGTATAAAACACTCAAATCAAGCTAAATATATGCAGAAAATAAATTAATCAGAAAATAAATTAATCAGAACTTAGTATAAAACACTCAATTCAAATTACAGGCATATTTATCACAATAATTCAGATTACATGCATGGCTTATATAAAACAATAAAACATGTACATTAAGAAGCCCTTTTTCTTTTCCTGATGGGATTCACATTTGTTTGTCCATTTACAATACGAAACGATGGATTAATCCAAATTCCCTCATCATGATCATCTCTAAGATATAAACTATCATCAATTGGATCAATTTCATGTGGTTGTTGTGATGTTGCAAATAAAAGATCATTACCAACATCTTCATCATTATTGTTATCATCACTTATTTTATTGGTCGATAGGACAACAGACCATTTATCATCAGAAGGATCAGTGACATAAAACACTTGTTGAGCTTGCGACGCTAAAATAAAAGGCTCGTGTTTGTATCCCACCCTATTAAAATCGACAAGCAAGAATCCAGACTCATCAATCTGAACCCATTATTATTATCGACCCACTTGCAACCAAATATGGGAATACGAAACATTGTGTAGTCTAACTCCCATATGCGCTTGATAACCCTTAAATATGATAGATTTGCATATATTGGGTTTTTGTCTTTTGCACTTGAGACATGCATCGCTTCAGCTACAAGAGTGAGTGCACTATTTTGCATAGTGGTATGATCATCTTGTTCTTTGGTATAAAATGTGTAGCCGTTAATAACATAACTAGTGTAAGAAAAGACATGTAAACTCGGACCATTTGCTAGCCACCTCAATCTCTGTGAAATGGATCCGGAGTCTATATCAAATTTTGACTTTATTGGATTTTTTAACCATGTTATAAAACTTTGATTGTGCTCTTGAGTTATCCAATTTTGATTCCTATTCGTGTTCAAACGAGATAACTGATCCATGTGTATTGTAACATACGGTTGAACCTCATCATCATTCTGCAGAACATGCAATTGTGCCTGCTCCCATTATGTCCTTGATATAGTCAGTAGTCTCCTTCCAATTATCCCTTCTCCTGATATTCTTCCCGAATGACGAGACATGGGAAGCCCTATGGATTCAACATTGGACAGATATTCAGTACAAAATTCAACAGCCTCTTCAACAATGTATCGTTCAGCAATACTACCTTCTGGTCGACTTCTACTTTTTACGTACCCTTTTAATATTTTCATATATCGTTCTATCGGATACATCCATCTCATATAAGTTGGCCCGCAAAGTTGTGTCTCCTTAACCAGATGAACAATAAGGTGAACCATTATATCAAAAAACGATGGTGGGAAATACATTTCAAGCTCACACAAAGTAACAACAATTTCCCTCTGTGGTAATTTCAGAGGATCGATCACTTTACTACAAATTGTCCTGAAGAAGAAACATAATCCAGTTAAGGCTAGTCGAACTTTTTCAGGTAAAATGGAACGTAGATATTTGCTGAAGAAGAATATGACAATCATGGGTCTTCAAACCTTTTAACTTGAGGTCTTTCTTACAAACCAAATTTTTAATGTTTGAAGAGTATCCTTCTGGAACTTTAACTTCGTGTAGAAATTTACATAAAACAAATTTTCCCTTTCTAGATAGAGTATGAGCGGCTGGAGGTAGATATGTGCGATTTCCTTTCTTTACTGGAGCCAATTCATTTCTTATTCCCGTATCAACCAAGTCCAATCCTGCGTTGATGCCATCTTTAGACTTTCCTGGAACATTGAGTAACGTACCAATAACACTATCAAATACATTTTTTTCAATATGCATCACATCAAGGAAATGTCTTATATACAATGACTTCCAATATGGCAATTCAAAGAAAATGGAACGTAGATATGGTAAATTAAATTCATAACTTTAATTTTTGTAATATGTTAAAATATTTGTATATGAAAGTTTTATATTAATATATATTTTATTAATATCTTTGGAGCTACAATTGAATAGACCTGTATGTCGTGATGAGGTTATATTGTCAACTTTGATTAAAAAGAATGGAAACTAGGTGAATGAAGAAGGAAAATCCATCGCAGTAAGTAAAAAAGGTAACATTGTTAATGTTAATAAAGTATTTGCTACTTGGTAGTATGGTGGAATTTATCTGACTTTTACTTCTCTACTAGGAAAAGATATCAGAGAATTTGTCTCAAGATCAAGAATGTGTTGCCACTGAAGGTGTTCCATCAAAGATTAATGCCTATCCAGATGATGTCATTGGCAAAGTGTACGGAGTTGCACGGAGCTGAACATTCAGGTCGAGTGCGTGGTTTAGGTGTTGGTGTTTGCCCCACGAGTGTTTTCAAGATGCGCAAATATTTCATGCAATTTGACAGCGTTGGTAGCTCTAACCAAACAAATGTTGAGGAGTTACAAAAGGAATTGCTCACTTTAAAAGAAAAGTTAAATGGATATGAAGAGACTAAGGAGCAACTTTCACAAACACAAGATCAACTTAAAGTTCTCCTTAATTTTATGCAAAGAATATTTGGGGATGAGTTACCTACTTTCAACCAAGGTTTCCCTCCACCTTAGTAATATAAATGGAAGGACTACAAATGGAAGGATTGTGTTTTTTGTTGTATGCAAGCAAATGGAAGAAATATGTTGCTATTTGGATTGCAAATGGAAGGAATAGATGTTTAGTGGATTGTTTTGCTTTTGCTCTAGACTATTCTGATGTTGTCAACAATTTTTGTATGTTTAATTAGTTTATGTATAAGATTTTAGAATGTTTGACTACATTGATCGATGTTTTTTTGTTGGTATAAACCATTTTATATTTTTATATCAATGATAGTTTTAGAATTTTAATTAGTTACTGTTGTTATATTGGTTAAGAATGTCTTCCTGATATTATAATGTTTGGTTTGACTTTATTGATAGAAAAAGATATGACAAAAACAGAAACAAACTTCCAATTGATATTAAAAAAAAAACATTTAGCCACGGTTGGACCGTAGCAAATGCGAAAACAAAATATATTTTCATTTTATCATTTAACACGATTTTAGTCGTGGCTAACTGTAAAATAACTATGGCTAAAAATATGTTACCATGACTCTTTTAGGCGTGGCTAATATAAATGTTAATTGTGGCTAATAAGTTGCGACGCCCAGCTACGCCACGGAAATGGTTAGCGTGGCTAATTTTAATTGTCACGGTCAATTGACAATTTTGCCACGGTTTTGAACGTGGCTAAGTAGCGTTTTTTTTTGTAGTGGAAGAAGGAATTAGCATTTTGATTTTTATCATGAATGAGAAAGAAATTCATGAACTAATGTTACATTTAACTCCCTCTTGATTGCATTTGTCTCCTTCTTCAATGCTTTTGGCTCTTCTTAAATTCGTGTCCCATCATAAAGGCTTGTAGGTTATATAGTAGTACATGAAGAATTATGATCAGCTCGCAAAGCATCCAAGGCAGATTGTTAATACACTATAACAAAGCTTTTGAATCCCTTATTTTAGCTCCTTTTGACTCCACCTTTCTTGTAAGTTTCAGCCCAGTTTATTACAACAAAAACACACTAAAGCACATCAATAAATAGGGTTGAGAAGTGCATATCATGAACAGTCCCCACGCACAAAAAGAAAGCTTACGTGTTGGGCCGAATTAAAATAAAGTTTTTCCTATATCTTAATACAACTTAAACCAAATAAAACAAAGTAAATGTGCAGCATTACATGCTCTCAAGCCTCTTCCTTTATTCTCAAAACTAAATTTTAACTCTTAAAGATTGGGTGTAAAGTGCCTCCCCTAGGTTCTCATTTTTTAGGGTTGTAATACTCCATTGAGACTTTGTTGCTCCTACTTTTGGGGTTCAAGCCATAAAGAAGATCTCTAGTAATCAAAGTCCTAGACCAGTTGCCATTGATGTCATGTCACCTTGGGCTATGTTCATTAAGTTATCCGACGATGCATCAAAAATCCAAGTTGGATCACATTCTTTTTCAAAGGTTAGGTTCTAGTCGACTGAAATACGGTTTTGAGAAAATAGTATTTTCGGCATTTCAAATCCATATGCGGCTGTCGCATTGTTTTATTGCGAAAAAAAAGTTATCGCCAAATTTATTTTTTTAAAGATAAAAATTAGATAAAACTTAAAATAAAGTTCTTGAACCAAATAAATAGATTTGGAAATCGTTTACAATAAATAAATATATATATATATTATCGTACATCGTCCATTAAAACGGTTACTCTATAATTAATTCTATACAAATCATAGAATAATCGGATTGTATCTTTGTATTTTTGTATTTGGTTTTAAAGTAAAGAAAATTTATTCATTGTTATGGTTTTTTGAGGTATTTGATAAAGTCATTATATGAGTTTTTTGTTATGTTACAACGAGTAAAGTTTATTTTCTTTGGTGATTGGTTTATAAACATCAATTATTTATGTTTATTTTTTAGTATGTGTAACAATTTTAGGAACAAACAACTTAAGAAAAATAAAATCTTAATATATGAGTTTATTTTTTCATAAACAAAAAAGAAGAAAACAAACTAAACTACATTTCTTTTAAAGGATGCAATACAAAGAAGTTGGACTGGTTTTATCAAGTTTAAATTATATGTTTCTCTTTTGCCTATTAGTCTCTCTTCTTGTTTTTTTACTCTCACCCTCTTTTTTCTTCCTTTTTTCTCCTTATTTATAGATTTTTTTGGTGTAGGTTACAACAGACCAAGGAATAATTACGAATTGATCAATATTTTTATTACTATTAATCTATTTCTTTTTTGTTTCTTTTCATAGATCACCATTATACTGATTTTTACTAGCATTGATTTCTTTCTTTTCGGTTTATTTTCATTCAATTGATCACCATTATAATGATTTTTATTACCATCAATCTATTTCTTTTCGGTTATTTTCATTCAATTATACATTATTTTTTATGTTTTAGAAAAGAGTGAAATGTTTGAACAAGAATTAGAGGCAAACAGAACTAGCAGCACCCATGATTTTCTAATAGTTTAAAGCCCGAATTATTTATTTTTATTTTTATCGTTATAATTTTTTTTATTTCATTATTTATATATTTATTGTTTTTGATAAAAAGCCTAAAAATAGCAGAAAAAAATTAGGTGTTAACAACTTCCCCTCTTTACTTAGAATTTACTTGAGAATCAAAGTAAATGGTAAGTAAAGATGACAACACTAGCTTTGTCCGAAAATAATTTTTGTAGAAGGGTGCATGTCATTTTTTCGGCTTCAAGATGCGAGTCGTAAATTGGCTTTGGATGCGAGTCATTTTATCGGCTTTAAGATGCGGATTGTTTTCTTGGCTTTGGGTGCAAGTCGTTTTCCTAGCTTCAAGATGCATGTCATTTTCTTGATTTCAAGTGAGAGTCGTTTTTCTGGCTTCAAGATGTGGGTTGTTTTCTCGGCTTTGGAGGTTAGTTATTTTCCAAACTTCAAGATACGGGTCGTTTTCTAGTTGAGAGCGGCCAACAGTTGAGTATGGTTAACCCGTATCCATTTGTTGTTGGAAAACTATGACTTCTTTTGATTAACAACGAGGAATTAAGATCAAATCCAACTAGTTCGACATAATTCCCATATTAATCATACAACATTCATACAACTCATACACAGCGGAAATTTAAAATCACATACAAAATTATCAAGAAGCATACAAGAATAAGCAGGTAAACAATGCTGAAAATTAAAGAGAAGGGATAGGAAAGATTGCACCGCGATATATCCTGGTTCAGCCGTTAATCTAACGACCTACATCCAGTCCCAAAATCACAAAGTGATTTCAGCCTTTTACTATAGAATGAATTCGAGTACTTTTACAGATTTTCTAGTCTTCTACACGACCTATCAATCTAACTCCCTTCACTCCTATCTTGTCACCCCTTTGATCCTTGTAGTTTATCCCCAAACTCACACAAGATCAAAGTAGACTTCCTCTTGATGATACCACACCAACAAGGATAGCCACCAGTTTCCAAACTGGATTTGTTACAGCTTCAAATACAAAGAAATTGTCTTTAACATGAACAAAGAAAAGAAGTATCAAGAATTGTGTTCAATCACTCTAGCATCACACAAAAGAATTGATTTGCCAATGAATATTTTTTGTGTGTTAAGAAGCTTTTCTTTCAAAGTGTTTTCAGAGATATGCAAAATTTGAGAGCAAAATATTCTGAAAGTTGTGAAAAGTTTTGTGCAAGAGTTCTGTTTTAAAATGATTGAGACATCTTATATATATTCAAGGAAAACACCAGGACAGTCGATTGCCCAATCGAGTTTGTAAAGGCATAGTCGATTGCTGCATCGAGTGTCGCATGTCATGTGTTTCTGGAAACTTGAATTATATAAGCTTCACTTGATTGGACAATCGATTTGTTCAATTTCTGAATCAGACCTGATGATATGATTTCCTTTCAATCGAGTGAGCAATCGAGTTGGCCAAAACTGGGTGCTCACTGTAACTTGAAAAATAGCATCACTCAATTGGTCAATTGAGAGTCGTGATCAAAGTGATTCAGACCTGATGCTATACTTTCCTTTCAATCGAGTGAGCAATCGAGTTGGCCAAAACTGGGTGCTCACTGTAACTTGAAAGATAGCATCAATCGATATGTCAATCGAGTATCGTGGTCAAAGTGACTCAGATACTGTAAACAATCAAGTTGCCAGTCGAGTGGACAATCGAGTGGTCAATCGAGTGGGCACCAACTGAGTGCTCTCTCTAACTCAAACTTCAGCGTCAATCGAGTTGTCAATCCATTGTGCAATCGAGTTGACAATCGAGTGAGCCTGTTACAGACCTCAGTTATATTTAACAGTTTATGTGCCATTCGATTGATGAACCATTCAATCGATTGTCTAGTCGATTGTTTCAGAGTTGAGTTTCATAAAACATGAAAGAATGATAAAAGTTCATTGGCAAGGACTTAAGTGTGAAACCCTAGTGATTAGTTTACTCAACTTGATACTTTGACACCTAATACCACTATACAATTTTGCATCCTCCTCAAGTGCATCTTCCAACTTTGGTTGATTCCTTGAGTTGCAATCTATTGTTCCATGTGTGTGGTGTCTTCATGGTTGCCTGAAATGTTTCTCAATTCAAAACATTAGATATAGCAAATGTTTCATGCGTATTGTATGTTTGGGACTTAAATCAAAAACTTGGTCAGGGAAACTCATGACCTACATTTGTGAGGGTAAAGGCCGCCACAAAATCCTGAAGTGACGTTACCCTTTGTGGCTGCAAAGGCCGCCACGAAAGCCTGAGCCGTTACATTTTGTGGCTGCAAAGGCCGCCACAAACGAACAAAAGTGACGTTGCCTTTTTTGACCGCCCAGGCCACCACAAAGTTTTATACCGTTACATTTTGTGGCTGCAAAAGAGGCCACAAACACCCAAAGGACCGTTGCCTGTTGTACCCGCTCATGCCACCACAAATCCCTGCATTTTTTACCGTTTTGGCCGCCACAAACGCCACATATTCGTTGCTCATTGTGGCTGCTTTGGCTGCCACAAAGGATCAACCAAATTCTATATATATTACTCAACTCCTCTTATCATTTTTCACTTCTAACTTCTCTCTAAACCCTCCTTCTAAATTTTCTCTCCACCTTCTCTCTACAAAAAAATATTCCTCCAACCTTGCTTCAATTTTTGTAAGTTTATATTATATTATATATTTTGTTTTTATTTTTATTTTTGATTTGAAGATTTTTATGTAATTAATATTATTGAATTTTTATTTTGACAATGGTTGTTAATTACTTGGAAGAATTCTAAACTCTGTACGTGAAAGCTTCAAGTCAGAC
The DNA here is from genome assembly GCA_037974875.1 of Cicer bijugum. Lineage (NCBI taxonomy): Eukaryota > Viridiplantae > Streptophyta > Magnoliopsida > Fabales > Fabaceae > Cicer > Cicer bijugum. Next base: position 247,198 of record JBBPBT010001460.1, read on the forward strand.
ACTACCCGTCATCAAGTTAGTATTTTAAACATTTTAAATTTAGATTAGTACATATATATGTGATAATCATAAATATATTTATATTATTTTTAAAATATAGATTAGTAAAATATGTGTTATTATAGATTTATTTATAAAAAATAGAAATTATGTTGTTTACATAATATATGATAGATAAAAGTTTAAAACACATGTAAAACTTATTGATTTTAATATAACTATTTTTAAAAAAAAAATTATTAAAATTGACGATATTATTTTTTGTTATAAGTCTTGATACATAATATAGTTTATTTTTTGTTAGTCTTGACATTTTTTGTTAGTCTTGATTATTAAAAAAAAAACATCATTTAAAATTTTATTTCAGTTTATATAATTATAGTCTTGATAATAATTTATTATATTGTTTGCAAATTAATGCTCCCCTAATTGACATAAAAAGTAAAACTTTTTGATTTTAATATAATTATTTTTTAAAAAAACATTATTAAAATAGATGATATTATTATTTTTTGTTATAAATCTTGATTATTAAAAAAATATGATTTAAAATTTTATTTTGATTTATATAATTATAGTATTGATAATAATTTATTATATTGTTTGCAAATGCATACTCCCCTAATTGACATATAAAGTATGTATGTCAAAATTTATTTATAATGCTTTTGAAAAATAAAGCAATTAATATATAAAACATCGATATGTATATATATATATATATATATATATATTTATATGCATATAATTTATATATTTATTTAATTTTCATAATAAACATATATATATATATACACACACACACACACACACACACACACACACACACACACATATATATATATATGGATATAGGCCGTAGTTGGATGTACGATAGGAATTTTCCTGGAAGGAAGGGTCTTAAACAACGTTTTGCTAACAAGGTTGAAGACTTTCTCAATTTTGCAAGAGTTTAGAAAATTGTCGAAGATGAAGGGGGAATGAGATATCCATGTTGTTTATGTCGATGTAGACGGTTTAAAAGTGAAGATGAAATAAGAGTGCATTTATATGCAGATGGATTTATGTCTAACTATTGTATTTGGACTAATCATGGGGAAGAGTCTCCGGCGGTGCCTAATACAAGTACAAGTGTGGAGAATAACATAGGTCATTCAAGTAGTACTAACATATTAGATATAGATTATTATAACTATCAACACTTTTGAGGTGATGAATTATATGATCTCAGTGAAGTAGAAATATCAATTATAAGGAAGGGGGGTTTGAATTATAATTGTCCCTTTTTAAAAAATTCTGCTTTAAAAATAAGATCTCAGGTTAAGATTGATCTTTACAGTGATGAAGATCAATCTTTACTTTGTAGAAGATCAATCTTAAGTTTACAGAAGATCAATCTTTAAAACAGCAAGATCAATTTTACCAAGATGAAACCTAATTTTAAAGCATAAAATCAATAGAGATAGAGATAGAGAGATCGCACCAGGATATATCCTGGTTCACCCAATTCAGGTTACGTCCAGTCCTCACAACCGTGAGATTTTTCACTAAGTGTTCAAACCAAGATCGTTCTTGGTTTTTGTGGATCAATCTTGATCTTTACACAATTTCTACCCTTCTACCTTGAAAGGATTTCAGTTCTACCTTACTGTTTGGAAAGACTTTAACAAGCTGTCTTTCAAAAGTGAAAGGATTTTTGCAACTTACTCAAGATTTGACAAAATAATCTTGAGTTACAAAGTGGAGGATTTGAGACTATTTAGAATCTAGATATTTACTCAACACTTGTTTGAGAAATATATTCTATGGATGGACCTCTATTATGAATGATTACAGCACAGAAATTAAAACAAAACAACAAGCTATAAGAAAAGGGATTGAGACACTTGAGTATGGTTGAAAAGATTGATCTTTTGCTTGGTGCTGATTGTTGTGTTTTGTTCTTCAGTTTGCAACTGCATTTATATACTCCAAGAAGGCTTAGGACAACTAATATGGCCGTTGGAAAAGGACCAGCTGTCATGAAATAGTTGTTGAAAACATCTGTCATAACTTAAGATTGATCTGTTGCATCAAAAGGTCGATACAAGATTGATCTTTTGGTTTGTAATGAAACAGCTTGTTCCCTATGATCTGTGTCAGTATGTCCGCCTTGGTTATGTACTTTTCAGTTACGTGTGCAGGCTTTAGGATTGTTCAAATCAGTAGTGTACTTCACTACTTGTAGCCTTGTACTTGCACTTGCTTTATATGAAGAATGATCTTTGTATTATGCCTTTATTGCAGCATGTCTTGATTCTTCAAAATTTGGAACAAATGTGACTTGAATTGATCTTTTGCTGATCTTTTATGAGAATAGAAGATGAATATTGTTTCCAGGATTGATCCTTTTATGTGGAAATTGATTATCCTTGCAAAGATTGTTCTTGGTTTCTTAGTAGAAGATAAAGATCAATCTTTGTCTTTAAAAGATCTATCTTTCATTTTCCAGACTGTTTAAAGATCAATCTTCAAGATTGTTTCCTTTAATCTGATTTGTGATGTTTGATACCTATCTTGTTTTAACACACTCAAATGCACATGTTAAATACCAAAACACTTAGAATCCTAATTAGAATTCTTAATTAACTTTTTGTTTGTTTTCAACAAAACATTAAATTGAGATTTTGTCTCAACACTCGGATGTTGTTGGGGTTAATTTGACATTCAATGAAGATCAATATGACGATACCGATGGACTTCCAAATGAAGAAGCTCACAGATTATATGGTCTTTTGAAAGAGACAAATAAATCGTTGTTTGAAGGATATCCAAACTCAAAGTTATCAATGTGTATTAGACTATTAGGTCTAAAGTCTCAATTTCATGTTCTTGATTTAGCTTTTGATTTGATGACAAAAATGATGTTAGATGCAACATGTAAGACCCTTAATTTTAAATTCTAAATTATGTATTTTGGGGAATTTTGTGCTGAATTTCTGAGGCTTTTTAGCCAATTTTATGACATTTTGTGAATTAAATGTCAAAAATATCTTTTTAGAGACCCGATTAAAATTATTCGTTGATGAATAATTTTATTTAATTACGATGAATTTTTTGTCGAAGAAAAAAAATTTTGAGATGCAGCATTTTTCAGAAATATCCATCTGCCCATTGAATTACGGCAATAGTAGATATTTTTCTCAAAAAGTGATTTGTGATTTGACGTGAGGTGATAAGCGTAATGATGATTTTTATAAAAATATCTAAATATTTGTAAATATCTAGATATTTGTTTAGATATTTATTATTATAATTATTATTATAATATATTATTATTATAATATATTATTATTATTATTTTAATATATATTTCATATATATATATATATATATATACACTTAAGAAAGAAAGAAAGGAATCCACAAGGCTGAAACAAAACTTTTCCTCCTTGCCACGCGAGATCTTCTTCTTCCTCCTTCTCTGTTACTCAATTGTATTTGTTTTCAAAACTCACAAACACAAAAATATTCACTTTTCTCCTAGATCTAAGCTTCGTTTTGAGAAGTGACAGAAGAGAAAGTTGCTCATTGCCACGCTACGGTGCTAGTGAGCTAGTATTCAACGCGACGTCGCGAACTTAAATTTTATCGGAATTAATTACGGTACCAAAATCGCGTGTTAGAGATGTCGTTAAGGTAAAGGCTCCTTCCAAACTTTTAGTTTGCATTTAGGACATTATTTGTGATTTTGTGGAAAAGAAATTTGATGTATTTGAGGTGTGCTTTTGTGAGAAATTAATTTAATGTGATTATGTGTAATTTAGTGGAATTTCAATTGGAGGTGTGGGTTGTGGTGATTCAAGTTTAGTGTGATTTATATGTTCATAATTATTATTATGAATTTTGGAGATGTGATTTAATTGTGGATTTTGTAGAAAATGAATTGATGAAATTTGGTGGTTTATGTGTAAAAATGTGGAGTTTTGAAATTGGGTGAGATATGTTTGAATTGTTGAAATTTAATTGAGGTGTTATATGTGTGTTGTGGAATTGAATTGATTGTTGTTGGTGTGAATTGGCGATAATTAAATTTGATGAGTTTGAGTTACGTAATGAGTTATTTTCAAATAAATGAGTTTGAACTGAAATTGAAATTTTACAAAAAAACAATTAGCGTTGTTAAAGTTGTGAAAAAGTTCAAATTTTAACTAAGTTAAAGAGTTTGAGCAAAATGATAGATTGAAATTAAAAATGGTTAGAGTCCAAAATGTTACTCTTTTAATTACTCTTTGATTGAGTTTAAAAAGAAAAAACGTTTATAATATTTTATTAACTCGAAAATTTTGGTGCTTTAATAGTCAAGTGTGTGTATGGGAAATTTTGATGATATTTGTTGATTTAGTTTTAAGTAAATAATATAGATTATTTGGTTTAAAAACTTTGGTGTGAGAGAAAGATTTAAATTTGGAAATTTTGTTGTGTTTGGATTAGTTTTATTGTGAACAAGTTGTTATAAATATTCAAGTTTATGTAGTTAGCTCCTTGAGTCTCGAAAAGGAATCGAGACCGTTAGCACCGAGTTAGCGGTGGGGAGAACTCTGATATATTAATGTTGTTGTGGTGATTTATGGTTGAAAATTTTAGAGATTGAATATGGTGATTAATGTTTGGAAATTTTGGTGATTTATGTTAGTTGAAATTGATGTGTTCATAATTAATATTATGAATTTTTGAGATGAAATTTATGTGTGACTTGTTGGAAAATGAATTTGATTCAATTTAGGTGTGAATGGAATTTGGAGATGTGATTTATGTGTAGTTGTGGAAATTTATTTGGTGTGAATGAATATGTTTAAGTATGCTCTGTGTTGTGTCTGAAAAATCATTAGTGTTAAATGAGTATTAAAAATGACGAATCTTTTAATAGCTGCATTTACTTAATGATTGTAGTGAAAAGAGTCAGAGTATGCTCATGCATTTCAAAATTACATGGTAGCCACGATCGGGCCATGGTGATAGTGGTGACCGTGATGGGCCACGAGATGATGCCATGTGATTTGTTGGTTTATCTTATCCTTGCGGGGATTTTCGCGTAGTGAAGGTCTTGGATAGACTACACATTTTTAGTAAATCATGTTGACCCGTGATAGGTGGCACCTCAGTAAACAGTATTGGTATGCGATAGGCGGTACGTTTACGATTTACGCTTTTTAGTAAGGCGTGCTGACCCGTGATAGGTGGCACCTCGGTAAATAGTATTGGTCTGTGATAGGCGGTACGTTTACGATTTACATTTTTTAGTAAATCGTGCTGACCTGTGATAGGTGGCACCTCGGTAAATAGTACTGGTCTGTGATAGGCGGTACATTTACGATTTGAGCTTTTTAGTAAATCGTGTTGACCCGTGATAGGTGGCACCTCAGTAAACAGTATTGGTCTGTGATAGGCGGTACGTTTATGATTTATGCTTTTTAGTAAATCGTGCTGACCCCTGATAGGTGGCACCTCGTTAATTAGTATTGGTCTGTGAGATGCTGTACAATTATGATTTACGCCCTTCGTGGAGGGTTTTGGTTCGAATTCGGGAAATTCATGCATTTTTGGCATATACGCATTGCGTCACGGTGCTTGACACGCGAGTTAGGTTTGTTATACTTTGATGATTGTATATACATATTCGGCTGTTGTTGTGATTTGTCGTAATTGCTTTGAGGTGTGACGTTGGGTTGATTAAGTTTTGATGTATTTATGTGTTCATAATTGATTTAACGAATATTCGATGTGTGATTGAGGTGTAAATTTGTGGAGATTAATTTGGTGTTAATTATGTGTTCATAATTGATAATATTAATGTTTGAAGTGTTGATTGATTCAGAACCATTTTAGAATTGAAAATCTGCATTTTCTCAATGGTATTCGACTACGACAATGCAGTTTGTTAAAACTTTATTATTCAATATTGTTTATGCATTTTTTGACATATGAAAACCCTTTCGAGGAGTATGCTAAGACGAAAGGTTCATTTGAGCATTTGAAAATATAAGAATTTTGCTATGTGATATTTGTTAATTTCGGTTGGTGACCTTTACAATTATTGTGGAAATCTGGGCTTTGCCCTCATATGAGAATCAGGATCATCCTACCGGTTAGTACCCTTGAGATGGGAAAGTAGTTAGTCATACCTAACTGAAGCTGTGTCAAGAGGATCTTGCAGGGCGCGTGGAGAGATCATCCGAGTTGTGTAGTTTTTGTAGCATGATCAGATTAGAAAGTTGTATAGGGTTTAGTTGTCTTTCTTTTGTGGATGTATTTATTTCAATTTGAAAGATTGTACATATACCTCATACTGTCAACTTGACTTTTATTTTGATGGGTCCTTGTACCATTTTTTGGATGCGACGTGGGGAAGTTAAAATTCTTGGGACAGTGCTTTTGTACAGGTGTCTGCCGAGAATACTCTAGGGGTATAAGCTATGTCTGATAGGTCTCATAGCCCCGATGTATTTTGTCGTGTAAATACTTTTGGTTTGTATTTCAATAACTATTTCCGCTGCTTGTAAATATTGTTGGCTTTTGTCGTTATGTTACGACTAAAATATTCATCCAAAAGTATTTGATTTGTTTTATTTCTTTGTTTAAAAGAGAAAAAAAAAATACACTCGCGCTGTTAAAAATCGGGGTGTTACATTGTGGTATCAGAGCTTTGGTTATAGATTATAGGTCAACCTTTAGGTCGAGAGTTGTTATCTGATGATGCGTCGGGGTAATTTGTCTGAGTTGTCAGATCAGGAGTAGTTGTTATGTGTTGTAGTCGGAAGTTAGTTTTTGAACGATTTGAAGTGGTGTTAAGACTCTTCTTGATGTTGGTTTTGAGGAAACAATACCATCAAGAAGGAACGACGCTGCAAGAGTGAACGTCAATGGGGATGATCAAATGGCTGAAGCTATGAATAACATGGTTGCTTCTATTGCTGCATAGACTTTTGCAAAGACTCTACGAGATCTGGGGAAGAGGGAAAGAGAGATATGTGCTGTTGAGTCATGGGGATGGAAAGATTTTTGTCGTTACAATTCTCCAAAGTTGAAGGGTGAGGAGAGCCTAGAAAAAGCTGATATGTGGATTCAATAAGTGGAAAAGATCATCGCAATGATTAATTGTCATGCAGGGTTGCGGCGAATCATGACGGCATGGGATTTATGAAGTGGTTCCAGGGATAAATAGGCTATGTTTTTTATGGTAACTCGAAGATGATGGGTATGAATAGATTAAAGTTAGACTAATAGGCGATTTCATGTAAAGATCTAAGTGAAGAGCTTTTAACAAGAGTATTAGGTGTTCGTTTGGTAGATTTCAGGATGAGACTGGATGAAGTTTGATTGCCAAAGGGGTGTGAACACCATGGAATTATTGAGAAGACAGGGATTCCATTTAGAATATCGTTTGATGCTTAGGTGTCAACGAAAGAGACTTGTATTAAAGTTTAGGGGCTCTGCACGGTAGGGGTAAATACTATCTTAGTTAGATAAAGTAGACTTTGAGGAATAGTCAATACCTTGAGGGGTAAGGTCGAGCATTTGAGTTAAACTAGATTCACAACTTAGATTGTTAAGTATGAATCTCATGACGATTATAAGAGGGGGAATATATATTTCTTTGATAAGTGACAAATCTCTGTATGGTTTAGGAGATGGTAAGTACGAATAGTGATTTTAGATGAAACTACAAACGCATAAGTGTGAATTTTATATGATGTCTAGACAAACATGAAGAGTTAAGATTTGATGTATTGAACCGCATGTTACTATTAAGTGGAATTGAAAGTACATAGTACGAGAATACTTAGAGATTATAACAATGTAAACTTCGAGAGTCTATTAAAGGATGGTAATTACTAGGAGAATGTTAATGTTTTGATAGGTCTGAGGGATTATTTGAGACTTGATTTAGTACCCTAAGATGGTTGATCTTTAAGTCAATGATTTAAAATCCACAAGGTTGGATGGAGGATCAAGAAATGCCTAAAACTGGTATAATTGAGGTAGTTGAGATAGGAAAGTGATAAATAATTCATGTTATGGATGAAAGTGTTCGAAGATTTACTAAAAAGGTCGTGTTATGATTAGAAGAGTTTTTATTAGTGAGATTACTAATACAGTTAGAGTCAATGATGAATACGATCTCGTATTGTATCTTAAGATGAAATTGATGGAATTAGATCGTGTGATGAGTATTTGGAGATTTTGAGGATCATATTTTAGAATTTTATTTAATAATAGAAAGTGAAAAAGAAGAAATGTAACAAATGATTTATGGTTTAGATGTTGGTCTTGGGAAGTCAAATGTTAAGATTTAAAATGAGTGTTTCAGTGACTAGATGACGATGAAAGGTATGTGGGTCTTTGAGATATTTTACTGCAAATTTATGAGGATGAGGTTTATAGATAATTATTCCTTATGAGATGCTTATTGGGAACGAATAAGAATCAAACAAGTGAACCAAATTTTGGAAAATGTGCCAAAAGAACGTGTCAGAACAGCACAAGGAGATGTAGCTTATGACAATTAAGGATTCATGAAAGGAATTATCTCACTCGTGATTTAGATATTGTTATTATAAGGGTGTGCGAATGATTCAAAGGCATTAATTGAGTGCATGTCATGGGGGTTGCTATTGTGTTCGCCAATCTACAGAGTTTAATGTTTGGTTGATAGGGAAGAATTGAGCACGAAATGAAAAAGTTTGGTGGGAAATAGTAAGACTTGATTTATTAAAATCACTATAATGAAGATGTATCAATGTTTAAGGTAGAAATTTAAGGTTTGTATAAATGGAAAAGTAATGGAGTGAATACAATATGTTTTACCCGTCATGATGAGAATATAATCATCAAGCTGCAAACAAAGGACATGACAGAATTGAGAAGTATCAGAATGAATGTTGGTAGTAGATGTAAGAAAATTATTTTCGGGTTTGTCCAGAATTGGGAAGTATGTAGGATATGGATTAGTGAAGTGTGAATTTGAGGTGTTAAGGCATGAGACAAATGTAGGTCTTAATCATGAATGAAATTCAAGTTGGATTTTGTTGGGGACGTGACTCTTGAAACGAAGCACTAAACCTGAAGGAAGTTTGCATACTGTAGGTGGTATAGTTCTGGAATGTTGTCGAAAAAATTGAGGAAGCTTAGATCACCAAGCAAATGTGGGAATGAAATTATTAGAGTTATAATTAGAACAACATACGGATAAGAACACAGTGGTTTGGCGTAATTGTGCGGCTAAAGAGAAATCGAGGATTTATGGACCATGGAGATATTTAGGAGTTCTCGGCGGTAATGATTGGATGATTCGTACCACGTGGATGTATATGAGGCTATGTGACATAGCTATGGGCGATAGGATCAAAGTTATAGGAAAATAAGAAAAAACTCAGTGGCGCTTGAGAAGATTGTTTGACCGCTTGTGCATTAGAATAACCTTAAGCGCAAGTCGCAAACAGCGCTATTACAGTTCGGTTAAGATAGTCTAAGCCACCATCGTGGTTGTTGGCTACTTATTGACAAATTAAGGAACTGGACATCCTTAATCTCTTGTTGATAGTAAACAAAATCATGTGGAATGGAACAGGTGAGTCTTACCGGCTATGGTAATGTATAGAGTTATTAAGCACCCTATGAAAAGGTGTAAGCAACACTTTCTTCCAGTGGGCCGGGCGAAACAAGTTGTGACTTGTAAGTTGAATTTGAGTACAAACCTAGTGTGGATTGTTACTCGTACTTTAAGTTTAGAGGACGAAACTTCTTTTTGGAGGGTAGTAATGTAAGACCCTTAATTTTAAATTCTAAATTATGTATTTTGGGGAATTTTGTGCTGAATTTATGAGGCTTTTTAGCCAATTTTATGGCATTTTGTGAGTTAAATGTCAAAAATATCTTTTTAGAGACCCGATTAAAATTCTTCATCGATGAATAATTTTATTTAATTACGGTGAATCTTTTGTCAAAGAAAAAAATTTCTGAGATGCAGCATTTTTCAGAAAAAACCATCTGCCCATTGAATTACGGCAAGAGTAGATATTTTTTCTGAAAAAGTGGTTTGTGATTTGACGTGAGGTGACAAGCGTAATGATGATTTTATTATTTTAATATATAATATATATATAAATATATGTAAAATTAAGACAGAAAGAAAGGAATCCAGAAGACTTTTCCTCCTTGTCACGCGAGATCTTCTTCTTCCTCCTTCTCTGTTACTCAATTTTATTTGTTTTCAAAACTCACAAACACAAAAATCTTCACTTTTCTCCTAGATCTAAGCTTCGTTTCGAGAAGTGACAGAAGAGAAAGTTGCTCATTGCCACGTTGCGGTGCTAGTGAGCTAGTTTTCAATGTGACGTCGTGAACTTAAATTTTATCGGAATTAATTACGGTACCGTAATCGCGTGCTAGAGCTATCGTTAAGGTAAGGGCTCCATCCAAACTTTTAGTTTGTATTTAGGATATTATTTGGGATTTTGTGGAAAAGAAATTTGATGTATTTGAGGTGTGATTTTGTGAAAAATTAATTTAATGTGATTATGTGTAATTTAGTGGAATTTCAATTGGAGGTGTGGGTTGTGGTGATTCAAGTTTGGTGTGATTTATATGTTCATAATTATTATTATGAATTTTTAAGATGTGATTTATTTGTGGATTTTGTAGAAAATGAATTGATGAAATTTGGTGGTTTATGTGTAAAAGTGTGGAGTTTTGAAATTGGGTGAGTTATGTTTGAATTGTTGAAATTTAATTGAGGTGTTATATGTCTGTTGTGCAATTGAATTGATTGTTGTCGGTGTGAATTGGCGATAATTAAATTTGATGAGTTTGAGTTACGTAATGAGTTATTTTCAAATAAATGAGCTTGAACTGAAATTGAAATTTTACAAAAAAAATTAGCATTGTTAAAGTTGTGAAAAAGTTCAAAATTTAACTAAGTTAAAGAGTTTGAGCAAAATGATAGATTGAAATTAAAAATGGTTAGAGTCCAAAATGTTACTCTTTTAATTACTCTTTGATTGAGTTTAAAATGAAAAAAAGTTTATAGTATTTTATTAACTCAAAAATTTTGGTGCTTTAATAGTCGAGTGTGTGTACGGGAAATTTTGACGATATTTGTTTTGTTTAATTTTAAGTAAATAATATAGATTATTTGGTTTTAAAACTTTGGTGTGAGAGAAAGATTTAATTTTGGAAATTTTGTTGTGTTTGGATTAGTTTTATTGTGAACAAGTTGTTATAAATATTCATGTTTATGTAGTTAGCTCCTTGAATCTCGAAAAGGAATCGAGACCGTTAGCACCGAGTTAGCGGTGGGGAGACTCTGATATATTAATGTTGTTGTGGTGATTTATGGTTGAAAATTTTAGAGATTGAATATGGTGATTTATGTTAGGTGAAATTGATGTGTTCATAATTAATAATATGAATTTTTGATATGAAATTTATGTGTCACTTGGTGGAAAATGAATTTAATTCAATTTAGGTGTGAATGGAATTTGGAGATGTGATTTATGTGTGGTTGTGGAAATTTTAATAGGTGTGAATAAATATGTTTGAGTATGCTCTGTGTTGTGTCTGAAAAATCATTAGTGTTAAATGAGTATTAAAAATGAGGAATCATTTAACAGCTGCATTTACTTAATGATTGTGGTGAAAAGAGTCAGAGTATGCTCATGCATTTTATAGTACATGGTAGCCGCGATGGGGCCATGGTGATAGTGGTGACCGTGTTGGGCCACGAGATGATGTCATGTGATATGTTGGTTCATCTTATCCTTGCGGCGATTTTCGCTTCGTGTAGGTCTGGGATAGACTACACATTTTTAGTAAATCTTACTGACCCGTGATAGGTGGCACCTCGGTAAACAATACTGGTCTGTGATAGGCAGTACGTTTACGATTTACGCTTTTTAGTAAATCGTGCTGACCTGTGGTAGGTGGCACCTCGGTAAACAGTACTTGTATGTGATAGGCGGTACGTTTATGATTTACGTTTTTTAGTAAATCGTGTTGACCTGTGATATGTGGCACCTCGGTAAACAGTACTGGTCTGTGATAGGCGGTACGTTTACGATTTATGTTTTTTAGTAAATCGTGTTGACCTGTGATAGGTGGCACCTCGGTAAAAAGTATTGGTCTGTGATAGGCAGTACATTTACGATTTACGCCTTTTAGTAAATCGTGCTGACCCGTGATAGGTGGCACCTCGGTAAACAGTATTGGTCTACGAAAGGCGGTACATTTACGATTTACGCTTTTTAGTAAATCATGTTGACCCGTTATAGGTGGCACCTCAGTAAACAGTATTGGTCTGTGATAGGCGGTACGTTTACGATTTATGCTTTTTAGTAAATCATGTTGACCCGTGATAGGTGGCACCTCGTTAATTAGTATTGGTCTATGAGAGGTTGTACAATTATCATTTACGCCCTTCGAGGAGGGTTTTGGTTCGAATTCTGGAAATTCATGCATTTTTGAAATATACGCATTGCATTAGTGTGCTTGATACGCGAGTCAGGTTTGTTATACATTGATGATTGTATATACATATTAGGTAGTTGTTGTGATTTGTCGTAATTGCTTTGAGGTGTGAAGTTAGGTTGATTAAGTTTTGATGTATTTATGTGTTCATAATTGATTTAATGAATATTCGATGTGTGATTGAGGTGTGAATTTGTAGAGATTAATTTTGTGTTAATTATGTGTTCGTAATTGATAATATTAATGTTTGAAGTGTTGATTGATTTAGAACCATTTTAGAATTGAAAATCTGCATTTTCTCAATGGTATTCGGCTACGACAATGCAGTTTGTTTAAACTTTATTATTCAATATTGTTTATGCATTTTTGGACATATGAAAACCATTTCGAGGAGTATGCTAAGACGAAAGGTTCATTTGAGCATTTGAAAATATAAGAATTTTGCTATGTAATATTTTTTAATTTCGGTTGGTGACATTTACAATTGTTGTGGAAATCTGGGCTTTGCCCTCAAATGAGAAGCACGATCATCCTACCGGTTAGTACGCTTGAGATGGGAAAGTAGTTAGTCATACCTAACCGAAGTTGTGTCAAGAGGATCTCGCGGGGCACGTGGAGAGATCATCCGGGTTGTGTAATTTTTGTAGCATGATCAGATTAGAGGGTTGTATTGGGTTTAGTTGTCTTTCTTTTGTGGATGTATTTATTTCAATTTGAAAGGTTGTACATATACCTCATATTGTCAGCTTGACTTTTATTATGATGGGTCCTTGTACCATTTTTTTGATGCGACGTGGGGAAGTTAAAATTCTTGGGACAATGCTTTTGTACAGGTGTCTGCCGAGAATACTCTAGGGGTATGAGCTATGTCTGATAGGTCTCATAGCCCCGATGTATTTTGTCGTGTAAATACTTTGGGTTTGTATTTCAAAACCTATTTCCGCTGCTTGTAAATATTGTTGGCTTTTGTCGTTATGTTACGACTAAAATATTCATCCAAAAGTATTTGATTTGTTTTATTTCTTTGTTTAAAAAAGAAAAAAAAAATACACTCGCGCTGTTAAAAATCGGGGTGTTACACAACACCTGTTAGAGATGGTTTGTCGCAAAGTTATTACGATGCTAAACGGTTAGTGTCAAAGTTAGGATTAGGTGTCAAGAGGATTGATTGTTGTGTTAAAGGTTGCATGTTGTATTATGACAATGAATTTGGTATGAATGATGCTAACTTAGTTGAATGCAAGTTTTGTCAACAACCAATGTATCACCAAAGGAATAACTCTAGGGTAAGTAGTGGAAAATGAATTCCAAGGAAAGCAATGTTTTACCTACCTATTGTATCAAGATTGCATAGAATGTTTGCATCAATACAAATTGCATGAAAGATGACGTGGCATTATGAGAATAGAAGAAATTCAGGTGAGTTGCGACATCCGTCTGATGGTCAGGCATGGAAACACTTTGATCAAATGCATCATGATTTTGCGTCGGATCCACGCAATGTAAGACTTGGATTATCCTCAGATGGATTTACGCCTTACATACAAGCATCGTCTACTCCTTATTCTTGCTGGCTGATTATTGTTACTCCTTACAATCTTCCTCCTGATATGTGTATGTCTAAACCTTATATGTTATTAGCTGTTGTGATACCTAGTCCTTCTAATCCTACAACTGGTATTGATATTTTTTTTACAACCTTTGATTGACGATTTGAAGTGGTTGTGGAATGGTGTCTTGACATATGATATTGCTCAGAGAGAAAATTTTATGATGAGAGTTGCATTGATGTGGACCATTAATGATTTCCCCGCTTATGGAATGTTGTCAAGATGGGGCACCCATGGTAAATTAGCTTGTCTTATTTGTATGGAAGATACAAAAGCATTTACTTTAAAATTTGGCGGGAAGGCATCAGGGTTTAACTCGCATCGTAGGTTTTTACCTGTTGATCATGCATTTAGAAGTAACAAAGTTGCATTTATGAAGGGCTATGCAGAAAGTCTAGGACCCCCACTTAAATTGACATCAGAACAAGTTTGGAATAAAGTAAAAGATATGCCAAAAGTATATGTTGTTAATGGTATGGCTTGCAAACTGCCAGGTTATGGACAATGGCACAATTGGACAAAAAGATGTATTTTTTGGGATCTACTGTATTAGAAAGATAATCTTTTGAGACATAATCTCGATGTTATGCATATCGAGAAAAATTTCTTTGACAACATATTTAATACTATGATAAATGTGAAAGGGAAAACAAAAGATAATGACAAAGCTAGAAAAGACATTGGTATATATTACATACGACCAGATTTATTGTTGGTGGAACAAAACGGCAAGACCCTAAAACCTCGTGCGAATTACACTTTATCTACTGATGAAGCCAAATATGTTTATTGTTGGATCAAAGAGCTGAAGACACCTGACGGTTATTGTTCTAATTTGGCAAGATGTGCTGATATGGAAAATGGGAAGATGCATGGGATTAAAAGTCATGATTGTCATATATTTTTAGAGTGTTTACTTCTTATTGCCTTTAGTGCTTTACTGACACATGTATTTAACCCACTTATTGAAGTGAGTCAATATTTCAAAAATTTGTGTTCTTCAACACTCATTGATAATGATCTCATCAAGATGGAAAATGACATTCTGATCATTCTATGTAAGTTGAAGAAAGTATTTCCTCCTGGGTTTTTTGATTCCATGGAGCATCTTTCAATGCATCTTGCAAGTGAAGCTAGGCTTGTTGGACCAGTTTAGTATAGATGGATGTATGGATGTATCCATCTGAAAGGTGATATATATATATATACATATACTTGATTTTCAATATACATATATATATATATATATATGGAGCTTATGTACATCTCTTTGTATATTATAGGTTCATGGGTTTTTCAAAACGGTCGGTGAAAAACAAAGTTAGAGTTGAGGGCTCAATTTGTTCATTTTACCTACACCATGAAACAACATACTTTTGTTCTCATTATTTCAACAACGAAACATCGTCACCAGTTAACAAAAGAAATGATGCTGATAGTGTTACGTCATCCACATGCTTTATCAGTTTCCTGCTTGTCTGGTAATCATGCTGGTAGGGATTTTCCGATTTTCTGGCCAAGTGACAAAGTATTTAATGCAACACATGTTCACGTTTTGATTAAATGCACTGAAGTTAAACAATACATTGAGTACGTTTTAAATTCCTCTTTTTTTTATTACATTTATATGATTAAATTGATATTCACCATATATATGGTCATCGATCAGAGCATTTTTAACTACGGGACAATCATCTGCTGATATACATTCAAATTTCCCATTACGGTTTCCACAACAAGTACATCTCGAAGAACAAACTCCTATCAACATCCACTTGAGGAACTTATCTATGGGCCCGAGTAGAAGTTTCAAAGAATGGCACACCTATTACATCAATGGATACAAATTTCATTGAATCTTGGACCGAAGGAAAAGAAACAATTAATAGTGGAGTTTGTATGAAAAGTGTGTCTGATAGTGGTGTAGTAGAAGATTTCTACGGCATAATTGAGCATATTTACGAAATTGACTATACGTTCCTAGATTATGTGAAAAAAGGGTGTTGTTTTATTGTAAGTGGTTTGATCCATTTAGCAGAGGAACTTAAGATCAATTTGATATCCAATATTGTAGACATTCGTATGAGCAAAAAATATTCATGTTTTGATCCATTTGCCCTGGCCCATAATGTAAGACAAGTGTATTATGTTCCTTATCCATCAACTGTCTGAAGTAAACAAGGTTGGTGTGCTGCAATCAAAACAAAACCAATGAGTGGAATAAAAGAAGTTGAAGTAGGTCAAAATGAAGAAGTTGCATATCAAATTGATGAAATGTCAAATTTGGATCATGTGATTGGAGATGAGACTATTAGTCAACTTTGTCATGAGTCAAACATTGGAGAAGTTGATGAACAAGAATTGGATGAATTAGAGAATGACGAATGCAGTGACTTGATTCACTCATCAAATG
This sequence comes from Cicer bijugum, assembly GCA_037974875.1. Classification (NCBI taxonomy): domain Eukaryota; kingdom Viridiplantae; phylum Streptophyta; class Magnoliopsida; order Fabales; family Fabaceae; genus Cicer; species Cicer bijugum. Next base: position 263,725 of record JBBPBT010001460.1, read on the forward strand.
ACGACCTTTATCCTCACAAAGGACAACGTAAATTTTACACTTTGTGACCGTTTTGGCCGCCACAAAGGTTTGTGACCACCTTATTTGTGGCTTCCTAAGGCTGCCACAAATGCCACATTTGTGGCTGTTTTTTCCCCTTTGTGAGGGCTTTTGGCCCTCACAAAATACATATTTTCTTGTTGTGTTATGAACAAATGTTATTGAAGAATAATAAGAAAGAACATTCTTTATGGTATCATGCGAAAGGTATATGTCATTAAGGCTTTGAATGATCCAACATAGATGCCAACACTATTTCTATTATTTAACATATGTAACTGTAACTTACTATCTTATTTTTATATACAATAATCACACCATATCACTTGCCATTTTATTTTTCACAAAATTTTATATAAAAAATATTTTTCCTATTAAAACTAATTTTTTATGTAAGTGTTTAATAAGTTGCTTTTGTTTTAAAAGTTTTATAAGGTCACAATTCAAACTCTCAATTCTTGTGACTTAATATTCTATTTCACTAACAACATTTAAATATGAGTTAGTTGAGTCTTTCTCAAGTCCAGAAACCCCCTAGAGGACTGTGGAATTGTAAGTTGTCAAATGCACTTTGAAATTGATAATTAGGTTGTAAAGACTTATGTCCCTTGTTTTTAGCCACTGCTAGTTGAAGCATATATTTTCACATATGCTAAAAGTGGATAGAAAAGTATGTGTACGATGGTGGAAATTGTCACACTACAAAATAGAGGGAAATCAAGGTCTTATGCGGGGTGCCACATAAACCTAGAAACAAGCAAAAACAGGCACTATATGCAAAGACTAGTCGATTGAGGCGAGTCATTTTTAGATTTTTCTTGTAATTTATCTCTTTTATCTTTCTGTTTCATGCTTTCATTAGTTTAGTAGCTCACAAAAATTTAAATTTGTACTTAACACTCTTTGGTGGAGTTAGGAAACTTACAATCAAGAGACAATTTTTTCCTTGGTGTAATTGTTTAAAGTAAAAGAGAATCATTAGTTGAAAATTGTTAGCCGACCACTTGGCTAACTTTCAATTTCTCAGCTAACTTTCAATTTTGACAATATTATTTCATTTAGTGATTAATTTGTTGATTAATAAATAATCGATGTCTAAATTGCTTGCAATATTTAACCAAATTTATTATCACTAAATTACTTGTTATAAATTTTGAGACCAACTTATATTTGGTATTTGATCTCCAAATTAGTCTCTAGAATGACCAATTATTTACGGTAGCTAAATTGATAACTAAATGTAGAATTAATTTTAGAGACATTATATTTAATCTTTGAAAATATAAATATATAATCTTAATTGATTTCACAATATTATACATCTCATTCAAGAAAGTTGTAGAAAAGAAAAATAGATCCAAAGAATAGAACTATGATTAGTGAAACTAATCTTGCTTAAGACCGCTTGGTTGGTCTTAAATAGGGTTCTCCAATAATCGACTAATATTGAAAAATATTTCACATTTTCATGAAATTGGAGACGAGGCAGCATCAATGTTAGGAATTCAATAGTACGAACTCAATTTGTACAACTTGGATGAAAGAAGGCGATGCTCGTGTAAATTGCTAGTATAATAGTATTGGAGAAACAAAAAGGCTAATGTATAATTTCCATAACCAAAAATGAAGCTTGATTATGTTCAAACCTCTATGTTACCAAGACAAACCCAAAACTAAACTAATATCGTCGTTCAGGAATCTTAATGCTGCTACCACAAGAAAACATTGCACCTTCTCATTTGTGATGAACTGCTGCATTACTATGACTAAAATCTATTTGGAGATCAATAAATATAGTTTGCTCTTCGATTCATGATACAGTGGGCATATCTTAATCAATCTCCCCCTCTTCTACATCATTTACAGGATTTGGAACACAAACTAGATCTCCGTCCTCCTCTTCGTCGTCAACTTTAATATACAATCCTAGTTGTTCCAATGGGTTACAACCACCAAACCTGAAACTACCGATGCCGTCCTGAGAGTGATCAGGACTTGTCTCGTCTACAGAGCTAGGTAATGGCTCAGCAGGTACAGCTCTAAGCAATTCCAAATCTTCCAGAAATTGAGAATTCTCATCGATTTCCACAGTTTTCTCTATCTGCATAGATAACAGTGTATGCTGCCATAAAATCTAAAGCAAGCATGTAGATGGACATATTTCAAGCAACATAGACACTTGTTTACCTTTAACAGTGCTTGTCGTGCAGCTTCTCTCTCAAGCTCCCTCTTTCGTTTGACTTCTGCAGCAGCTTCTGCTTCTGCCCGCTTTTTAGCCTCTTCGGCTGCCTTTGCTTCTGCCTGTAGCCTTGCCTTCTCTGCTCAAGAATGAGTCCAATCAACAGATAGGTTAATTAACATTTAATAGCAAGTATCATACAGCAGTCATGCAAGTGGGCACCCAAATCACCTTTTCGTCGCTCCATCTCCAGTATTTCCTTATCCCGGCGTAATTTCTCAGGATCTCCCTTCACACCCTAACCTCAGCCAAATTAAATTTTGTACAAATTAAAAAAATTATCTGAAGAAAAATTTCATGCAGAATAAATACCATGTAGCTCAAATGGGCAGTGAGGCCTACCTGTGTCAGTGTCTTTTCTCTAGCTTTCAAGATAGTATCAGCAAAGCGATTCTTCAATAATGCGGCTCGATAAAGTTTATCAGGGGAGACCTGCCTCTCAGTTGGACCACATTCCCCTAAACAATTAATAAGATAATGGGTTTTTAGATTGAATGTTACAATTAAAAGTAGAAACATATCTTCCATAATTTATGCACTCTTACCATCTTGATAGAAATTGGAGTCACGAGAAATTGGCTTTTGCTGAGATTTATCCTCATGTTTGTCCAAGCCATTAACTGACTCTAGAAATAAAGGGTAAGAGTATAAGATAATACAGTACCCATAAAATTTAATCATGAACAATATCAAAGGAACAGCATAAAGAAGTCGATGCTACCGAATACACATACTTAGGTTTATCACAAGTCTAAAAAATGTTAGCGAAAAATTGATAATTCAAGTCTCAAAGGTCCAAAGGGAAACAAGAAAACTCGCAATAAAATATTATATGCAAAAATCATTACTACCGCAAAGAAAAAGTAACTGCCGTCCAAGAAATATCACTGAATAGCTACTCTATGAGCTAAATATTGGTCTTCTTTCAGAAGATGAAGATCAAGAATCCATCTCATAAGTCAAAAGAAAGTGACATTGTTTTTTTAATGCCTCGGATATTTTTTTCAGAAGTTATCAAAACTTCAATTATAGCTATAGGCTATAGCTATTACATTACAAACACGGCCTTCCACTCAGTTTTTCACAAACACTCCCTCCTTTCCTGCAAAATCCAGCAGTGCCACCCACCTCCGTCGTCCATCACCCAAGTTTCCTCTCCTTTGTTTCCTTCCTTTTTTCTCTGGTTTCTTTCAACTTGCGTACTCCTTCCTCTGTTTTTTCTTAAGTTCTTTCTTTTCTTACTTATTCCTTCTTTCTTTTCTATCTATTTCTTCATTCTTTTTAACTTATTCCTTCTTTCTTTTTCTCTGTTTTTTACTTAAATTTTTTTACAGTGTTTTGATATTCATCTTTCTTTCCAGTGTTTTGTTGGTGTATTTAAATGTATGTTATGATTAAGAGTTGTGGATTTTTATTGGTATTTATGAATATTTCAGAGTTTGAGTCATTGTATAATTTTGCATTAAATATATGTTTATATAGTATTATTCATGTAAGACTTGTGGGTTGCCCACGACGCGCTGCTATCTGGGATTAACTACCTAGCTCAATATTGACTTATACTACTGACCCAAAGCATTTACATTAAGTTCAGTCCTCATAAAGGCTGCAGATCAATTGTGAACATGAATCTACAGCAGCTGAGCAGATTTCTTTAATCTGCTATTTTTTCAATGTCAATAATCAATTAGTATCATTGGATCAGTACGGCGAATTTTTCCACTAACATACTCAAAATAAATCATGTTTGGTATCAGGATTCCAGAAATCACATAAATTATGGCATTCTGTTCATGTGGTAGATTCAATAATTGTTGTGAGAGTAGAGATTCTTTGAAGAGGAAACCTTGGCAATCTCCATTTTCTTTCAGTTTTCAATAAGACAATTACAATCTATAGCCTATTCTTTCTATCTTTTATTTCAATCTTAATTATTCTTAATGCATTCACCGAAGAGTATCCAACTAATTCAATATAGGTAACTGAGAAGCTATACAGAAGAAGCAAATCATAAAAACCAAGCAGGAGACAATGGGCATAAAACTCAAATTTCAGTTATATATATTGTTCCTTATTTCTCCAACTGTGAGCATACTTAAACACCATCTTCATGGAGCATGAATAGACAAAGAAAGATTACTCACGATTTATTTCAGAAGTATGAACAGGTGTGGTCTTTAAATCCATCTGACCACCGGTGCCTGTGTTTTCAGGTACCTGAAATAAAATATAAATGAATAATGAAGTGTGTAGCAAAGAAACCAAAGATAACATCCATAAGAACGTAAGCAATTATGTTAACTGTCTCAACATTGAAGTTGTTAGAATATAACAAAATATCCTATACTATATTTAGAGTATCTTAATTTATCTTCTAGGATTAGTTTATAATTTTTAAGATTATCTCTTAGTTTTCATATTACTTTTCATTATCAGGATCTGTTCAAGATTTCCCTATTTATTTAGGATTACAAGTTTATGACCCTATAAATAGGGATTAGTGTTTAGTCTTTTGTGTTAACATTGTATCGAGTTATTATCAATAATATTCAAAATTCTTATTATTTCTCTTCTTTTTTCTAAAGACTATAAAACCCATAACTAAAAAGAGAAGTAATAGTAGGTTTTGTTAGTGATATGACAACCAATTTCCTTCTACCATAAATTATGTTAATGTTAGTGATATGACAAAAAAAAAAATCCTTATTTATATTTACTAGACTCTGAATCCTTACTAAATAAAGAAATATGAAACCAATTCTAAAAGATAATCTTGACATAATCTATGGTAGAAGAATGATGTGGTAAGATACTTTTCCGATATTTCTAATTCTAGCACTAGACATTGAAAATAACATACAACTAAATTTTTCATAAATAATTAAACCAGACCTTTGCTAAATCATCTGGTATTGCTTTATCGTCGTCGTCGTCGTTGTTGTCGTCATCAGATTCACTATCAGAAGAGCAACTAGAATCTGTATCTGCAATGTACACATTAGATATTAGATATAGGCAACAACTAACATACAATTGGACATATAATTCGATCGCTAATTCGATCGTAGCAAGTATCAGTGGTCAAAGTACAGTCTCCTTTGTTCAAGCGTGCACCTGCACTACTACTAACAATTACCAAGTACTTATTTCAATATTGATCCTACAAAATAAAGATTAGCACACTAGCTACTTGTTAAAAAGTAAAATAAAATTATTAGTTTTCAACCATGTAGGAGAAACACTTGCACTTTTGAAAGCAATATTGACAATTAAACCCTCTTTATCCATGGCTAATATCCATTGACAGTATCATTCTATGATGTAACATCACCCATGGCTAATACACATCGACATATTTATCAATTATGGTGAGACTTACAGAACCATCCTCATGTGGTCCACACCCTTCAACAGACAAATTAACTTAAAAAATAAATTTCAAAGCTTAAAATATAGAAGAATAAATTTGCTTCACAGTTCATATACAAACCCAAAGTGTCAATGTATCAGCACAGTACAAGACAATGCCACATGTTCTCAGAAAATAGAAACCGACTCCCATGAATCCATTAATTGCTTTGCATATGCTGATCAGGGTTTTTTATTAGCTCCAATGTTTTTGGTTAATGGATCAAGCTTATGTAGAAAACAGACTCTATTCTTAAGATGTCCCTATAATGTGTGTGGTATGTGGTCCTTATTCAGAAGCAATTGGCCATTGATTTCGTAGTTTTCTTGAGTTTTTGGACACCTCGACTCGAGTGTGTACTTAAAATTGGAGCATTTTCTAAGCTACATTTTTGCCATGCATTGGTACCTATGGTTGGAAAAGAATGCTTGTATTTTCTGAGAAATCTTCTTCGAAGTATGTTGAAGTTGTGGGATTTTAGAGAAAAAGAGGAGAGAAAATAATAAGGGTTTGAATATTATTGATAATAGCTTAATGCTGAATTGATTACAATAGACTCAATACTAATCTCTATTTATAGAGAAAAATAGACTAAATCCTAAATTAGGAATAAATCATAATAATAATAATGAGAGATATTCTAAGATTCTCTATGATTATAAATTGATCATAGAAAATAACTCAAGATACTCTAATATAATATAAAAGGTATTCTAAGATATTATAAGATATTTTCTAATATTCTAACACTCCCCCTCAAGCTAAAGCTTACTAAGTTTTAGCTTGTTACATGAAAATAATGTTTTGCTCCGTAAAATAGTTAAAAAAGATGGAAAGACAACTCAGGGATGCAGGTGAAGTCGGAGAGAATTGCTATAAATACAGCCTAGCCAGATAGCCGGAATGATCATCAGCATGAGAGAAATTCATGGCAAGCAGTTGAACAAAGCAAGGTCCGTCCTTCTAAAAAACTGCATTTGGAAGCTTCAAACCAATAATAATGGAGACTTAAAATATTTAAACTTGAATCTGCTTCAAGGAGAAAGAGACGTGCTTCAAAGAGATAAAGGCAAGGCCAGTGCATCTGAGATAAATTGCCAAGATAAAGTAAGTCATGAAAATAAAAGATACCGTTAGAATAACCACCAACGGAAGAAGTCATCACTAATATAATTCATATGTGGGAAGAGAGACACCACCATAATGATCGTCGGTGGGAATAAAAGCCACTGTTAGAATCTATTAGTAAGAACTAAATTGCATGACAAACACTAAAGAGGAAGCAGCACAACTCTAATGAAACGAAGCCATGGTCGATCAACGGAGTGAGAAAATGAATCCAAAACAGAAGAGACAATGGTTGTTTCAGAAAATTTGTTGGAATACTTTTCCAGCAGCGACAACATGCAGCAACAGCAGATGGCAGCAGTAGCAGACAGGACAGCAGCAACGACAGACAGTAGCAGACGGCAGTGGCGACAGATCTACTCGCATCAGAGATTTGCAGTGCGTGTGACGGTTTTTGACGACACGCTTTCAGGCATGACCAGATATGGAGATGACTGCTATTTGCAGAAAAATTTGCCGGAAATAGTGGCAGCGGCGGCAGTAGCAAATTGAATGGAAATCGAGTGAAACGTGTCGGAATGTTGGAAAAGAGAAACTATAATTATATTCCCTAATTGTTGGGAACTCGACAATGGAATAGAGGTGATATCGTTCAAGGAGGATCGAAATAGGCTCTAGATACCATGTTGAAGTTGTGGGATTTTAGAGAAAAAGAGGAGAGAAAATAATAAGGGTTTGAATATTATTGATAATAGCTTAATGCTGAATTGATTACAATAGACTCAATACTAATCTCTATTTATAGAGAAAAATAGACTAAATCCTAAATTAGGAATAAATCATAATAATAATGAGAGATATTCTAAGATTCTCTATGATTATAAATTGATCATAGAAAATAACTCAAGATACTCTAATATAATATAAAAGGTATTCTAAGATATTATAAGATATTTTCTAATATTCTAACAAAGTACATACTGGTTTTAGAAAAACATTGTTTGGTTGGCCTCTCTTGTTTGCAAGGATTTTTCTGGTAAGTCCACCATTGATAGATTTGCATAGGGATTGCAGAGTCATTTATCATTAGTAATTTTGTTTTTGTTTGGTGGCTAGCTTTCTTGATTAGTTGTTGGGTGTTTTTTGCATTTAATTTTAATTTCAATAGAATATGGGTTTCCAACTTTCATTTTTATTTCTCTCTATTTGCTCAAATCCATGTTATTCATTGTACTTATGGTTGATTTTTGCTTCATTCTCTTTGGATAGACTTCTGATTTTTGCTTATAGAACACATATGATGTTTCTTTCGTTCATATGTTTGAGTTTTGAAATTTTCTTTTTATAGTTTTCAGTTTGTATTTTTGCCAATAAATTTGATGGCCTATAATCTGCCACTGTGCATAACTTTGGTTGGTATGGTTCAATATTTTCTTTACTTTGTTGATCCTTTGTAGGTTTGGGAACTACAAGAAGTTGATGTATTTTTCAACATTCTTAATGGTAATTTTAGCAATGCACATATATTCTTAATGGTAAAATTTTCTTTTGTTTTTGTAATATTTATTATTCCAAAGTATTTGTAAGCTTCTAGCTAGAGTTGTTCAAAGGTTCAAACTAAAGCAAATCATAGTTGTGAATTGTGCAGAATGCTGAAAAAGAAGTTGCAAGAGTAATTGAGATGTTATGATTGGTGCTGATATGCATATGTTATTCTACCTTTCTAATTCTACTTTTTCTTATAAGATATGAGACTGTTTTTTTTTTGTTAAGGTTAGTTAATTTATTTTATCAGATGAGGATAAAGTTTAGTTTATGAATATGTTTATTTATTCGAAACTTTTTGTACATTTTGTTGTACTCAACAGCATCAAAGATAAATAATGAACAAAATACAAGCTTCTAAGTTGTACTCAAAAGCATCAAAGATAAATTCAAAACTCACTTACCACTGCTTCCTGGACTTAAACATGTGTTCATTCCGTCAGTTGTATCCTTTTCAATCACAACAGGAGGATGGCTCGAGACAGGGGACTCATTTCCACCAATGTCCACCTCTTCATCATCCAGATCATTACCTACGAGCAAAGCAAATTTAAACAAAAAACAAAACATGCATGCATGCATGTCCACACATGGAAACAAAAAACCTGAATATAACCTTTGATTGCTGGCAATGATGAATTGCTTGGACCAGAATCATTCAAAAGCTGCAACAGCAAACATAAATAACCAGAGGTCACATCATATATGTTGTGGGACTGATATCTCACTTAACTCATAAAAGTGTTTAGATAGCTGGGAGGCACCTCTATTTCACACGCTTCAACTTTTGCTTTGCTTTCTTGCTTCTCCATGAACACGTCATCCAAAAGCTTTCGTAATTTGAACAGTGTTGCATCACTAAGATCATCAATGTCAATCTCAATCTCATCGTCTCCACATTCTTTACCATTTGAACTATGTTCTTTCAAGAAATCAATTATATGGGCAGGTATTTCTCCTAGAAAACACTCCAATTCTCTACCAATATTTTGCTTCTCTTGATCCGACATAACCTGTTTAGCAGGTGGGATAACTTCAGGTTGAGGAGGCAGTGAGGCAATTTTCCTTTTTTTAGAAGGAGGCATTGCTCTGGTAGTTTTTACATCTTCACAAGTGTTTCTCTTCATGGGCACCGGTAGAGAATCTTTTCTAGGAAGTTTCTTCTGGATTGTTTTCCATCTCACTTCAAAATATTTACTGAGGGTATTAGCCATGATATGGACATCATTCCCACGTGGATTATAAGTCATTGCATTTGAAAATGTAAGTCTCACATCATCTGCAAATTCCAATGGGCCAGTGTATGATCCTGATTCCATCTTGGTTTTTATTGTTCCCAAATCCATAGGATGCTTAATGACACTGAAATAATCAGGAAGATTCAACTTCACCACATCCACAGGGTTGTTAAAAACCCAACCATATTGGTGACTCCTCATCCGTGTCAACAATGACTCACAATCTTTCATCAACAAAGCATTTGTAGTTCCTGGCGAACAAGTCCGTGTTGCAGCCTCAAACTTCCCAGAAGAGCCCCGATTCCATACATGAGGCTTATGACTCTTATCTAATGGTTTCAATTTATTCCCTGATACCGAACCAAATTTTGATGGTTTGCTAGAGGTCTCAATTAATGGTTTCAATTTATTCCCTGGTACTGAACCAGATATTGATGGTTTTCTCGAGTTCTCTATTTGAGAACAGTTTTGGCCATTCTTACAACCAATAGTATCACTAGAAGACGACAATGAAACACTGTTTCTCTTTGGCATTTCAAATTTCTTTTGAAAACCCCGAACCTGCTCAAGCTCAGACTTAAACCGTTTCACAAGATCTTTTCTTTGAAGGGCTGACAATTTAGACAAGGGAACAACTTGCATCGGAACACCATACGCACCACGCTGACCTGAATTCAAACTAACACATTTCCTTCCTGAAACCCGTGTGTCCTCCACCGAAACAGTAATTTCAGTATCTATTCTTCCCGACGTACCAGATCCATCTGATACACCACCTGTTTCAACTGCGTTACCACAATATCCACCAGAAAGCCTACTCTTTGCCATCATCACACTGCTCCACAATCCAAACCAATGCCTTCAGTTCATACAATGTATCTCAATCTCTGAATTCACCACCAAAATCCAAACAAAAAAATTCACCAGTTCAACTTTCCTCCACAAACCTAACAACTAATTGCAGTTTCAGGATGATCTTGGTTCTTTCCTTTGATAATAAACTAAAAATTACTAGTGAACCCTAATATCTTGGTAAAAGTTAATTAACCTGCTAAGAAACTAGAAACCTATTCTCCTAAACCTAAATAATAACACTAATAATAGTATAATACTACTGTTACTACTATTAATGATACTATTAGGGTGTATAGTTGAACAAGGTTCACTACAAAATTACCAGGTAGTAACTGATAAGAGTAGTGTGGTCAACGAGACACGAGGCTTTTTCTTCGAAGAATAATGAACGACAAATCAGAGGAAGCGAGTTAAAAAAACCCTAGAAGAGCAAAACGGCGGACGATTAACGATACGACAGTGCGTTTTGAGAGGCGAGTGGCGGAGGTTGTTGCAGCGACTTGGTTTGAGAGTGAAGAGAACGACGGCGTTTGTGAGAAGCGGGTTTGAGAGTGAGGAGAGCGAGACTAGGATTTCCTTTTCTCGCCTCCTTTTAGAATTCAGTTGCGCTTTCTCGTATTTGAGACTTCGGTTTTCTGTTTCGAGGATCCGACGGGGGAGGTTGAATTGTGAATATTAGCTGTACGATGTGGTTATATACCATATACACTGTTAGGTTTGCTCCGCTTTTTGAGTATACTTGTGATCCAAGTATCCAACAGAATCAAATTTAGTCAGATTTGGATTTTATTTAAAAGTCTAAGATTAATTTTTAAGAGCCATCTAAGGGTGTAGACAGTTGGGGGTTGGATCACTTTTGATAATATCCGATACTCAGAATATTATTTTTTAATTTGATTGACTTTTAAATTTGTATTGTATAGAACAATCTCTGAATAATATCTATTTTTTTTTAATGAAAAAATATAAGTAACAACGATAATAATTTAATTGAATGAAAAATATATTTAATATTTGAATATTTTAAAAATTATAAAATTTCAATTATATTATTTAATTCTTTTAAAAAGTTAATAATCTCTCACAAAAAAAATAAATCTAACAATCTTTAAATAAATAAATTCAAGCTTCAAATACGTAGGTAAAATCTAGTACAGTCGCATGGATCTTGAACTAAAACATTGGAGAGGTCAAAATATTAAAATTTTAATAAATAAATATAATATTATACTATATATAAGAATTTTAAGTTTTAAATTTACAAAAATATATTGAAGAAGTGTAGTAAATTAAATTTTAGTTGATATTTTTTATAAATTATAAATTACTTGGAATTTATATTGAAAAAATTATTTTATTTTATAAGTATAGTAGTTGCTTTTGTAATTTTTTTTAGAAATTATTCCCTTCTATTTTTTAATAATAGATATCTAGATTATAATTTGGTCTACAGAAATTAATGTATTTGATTCAGGGTTGTCTTAAAGATTTTGGAGACTTTACTCTAATCTTAAAAATTGAACCTAATAAAAAAAGTTCAACTTTAATAATTATAAAATAAATTTTATTCAATATACAAATATCAATATAGGGATTACACGTATAATATACATGATGCATATCATTTGTTCACATTAATTTATTTAACAAGAAAAGATCCACATTCACATATTAAACTCAAATATATATTTCAACAATAATAATCCAATAATTCAATTCATAAAAATAATTCAACTTATAAAATATACCGATTATAGAGCTCAACATTACAAAAATCATACACCATAATATTTATATTAATTAGCATATCTATTAACATATGTCATATCAAGTTTAATCAAAATTCATCATAACCCTATTAAAATATATCAAATTACACGAACCACAATTATTCTACAGACTTATATAATTTAATTTTCACAAATAATTATTTCTTTTTAATTTTTTTTAATATAAATTTTAAACATAAAGTATAAATATAAAATTTTATATAACGTGGTTTTAACAAGAGTTAAGGGTCTTTTGTCATGTATCAATAAAAAATTATTGAGAATTTGGGTGGGACTTGGCCACCCTATGTACCAAAGAAACTCCACTACTACTATAATTTTTTAATGGCAACGATTCATTTGTTTATTTTTAGAATACTTATTATTCTCAAATAAAATACTTAAAAAAATAGTCTTTAATAAAATTAAATATAAAAAATTTAAACTTAATTCATCATGACCATTATTTTTATTCATAAATAATATTTAACTCAAATGAATAGTATTTAATTCAAAAAAAATTGTATTTAACAAATATAAAAAATTTAAATTAATTTTTTTCAAAGCATTGCGCAGTTTAAAAACTAGATACGAATTTTATAGGTAACCATATACAAGATTACAAAATCCAGAACAAATTAAACGCTAAATTAACTCTTTCACAAATTACAAGTACACAATGTGGAACAGAAGTAGGATGGCTAAGAGTAGTGAAACCTACTGCCAAACAAAATAATATATATATATATATATATATATATCTGTAATCAGTTATGGGTCGGGTCAACAGGTTTAAATTGTTGAATCCATTACCCGAACTAAATATAAATGGGTTTCACTGTGTCGGGTCGAACTCGAAAGTGACCGAGTAAAAATCGGGTTGAGTTGGATTGTGCGATCAAGTTAGCGTGTATATCTATGTGAATCAAATATAAACGAGTTTCACTGTCTCGAGTCGAATTCAAAAGTGACTAGGTAAAAATCGAATTGGTTGGATTGTGTGATTAGGTTTGTGTGTATATCTATGTACACTCGTAATGAAGTGATTGAAATTTAATTGGTTAAAAAAATTTTAATTTAAAATAAATTGTTCAATATATTTGAAATTCGATTTCCGACTAAAATTCTTTTGAACTTTAAATTATCTAATATCAATTTTATGATAATCGATAATAAATGTGTGTGGTTGTGTTGGGTCCGTTCCGATAATTAGAGTAGTGAAAACTAAAGTAAGTTTTAAACTTTCAAAAAAATATTTTGACTAAATTTCATTATTTAAATTCTACGAATGAAATTAAAACACTTATAAATTCTTAAAAAACATATATGATAAATTTATAATTTACTTTAAATCAATTAGATTTTAAAAGTTGAAAATCATAAATTTATTACTTTGTTACTCGGACATATTTAAGGTTTGGTCAATTTAATTTGAGTTCAACTCAAACTACCAAAAAAAGAACACAATAAAATATTTTAAATTGAATTTATTTGTACATGTAATTACTTCTAATAAACATATTATCATATTTTTTTAAAACTCACTATCATATGTTGGCCCACTTTCACTCTCAAAATTTAGAGAAAAAAATTAAATACTATTACTTATTAAATTTTGTTTGTAAACAAGTACTAATTTTAAATTAAGAAATTAATTATTATTTTATTAAAAATTGACATGCAAATACATCACTATAACTTTATTAAATTGCAACTAAATTGGCATCAAAGAAGCTAGCAATCATAAAGACTATGCGGGTTTACACCAAACTCATACTTAGATAAATTAGGGAAAACAAAAAAAATTTGAGAAGACGAAATTAATTACTAAAAAATATCTCTAATAGAATTTGGTCAAGTTCTATAAATATAACTCATGTGGTAGTTATTAGATAATATTATTATATATTAGTAATAAAGGTAGTTTAGACATTTTTATTCTTTTGTATATATACTCATTGTAACCCTATTAACTCGAGTTTGGTTCATTCTATGTTATGAAACCCTAGAGTGGTTGTCTCTTGGTTGTCTATCTTCTTCCTCTTTTCATTGTTAACATGGTATTAAAGAGCTTTGGTTGATTTTAGGATCTATTGTAAAGAAGAGAGAGACTATTTTGATAGAAAAGACAACCACCAAAAGAGAAAAGAGAACATTAACCCTATTCCTAATTTTGTTAAATCAGTCTCAGAAAAACATCGGTTGCGCATTCGTTAACCATTGGATCGGGCTGAATTTTGGACAGCAGGTTCACAATATTTAGGTCTTCGTCTTCAACGGTCAGAGCAGGGAAACGACGTCTGGAGGGGGAGAAATCGTGCTCGCACAGCACAAGGTTATCCCTAATTTATTTTGTCTTAGTGATTGTGTTTGTCGTATTTTCCTGTCATTATTTGTTATGGCTGGTGCTAAGGATGATTCTCTTCAAGCTGTTAGTGTTCACCTCAATGGAAAAATTACTCTTATTGGAGTTATGTGATGAAAAAAAATTTGATTGGAAAAGATATGTGGGGTTTTGTGGATGGAACTTATGTTATGCCTACAGATAAAAAGGATGAAACTCAATATGCAAAAGATCTGAAAACATGGAACGTTAGTAATTCAAAAATTATTACTTGGATTAATAATTCTGTTGAGTTGTCTATAGGAATGCAACTAGCAAAATATGATACTGCTAAAGAGATTTGGGATCACTTGAAACGTTTGTATGTTCAGTCTAACTTTGCAAAACGTTATCAGCTGGAAAGTGATATAAAAGCCCTTAAGCAGAACAATATGACCATTCAGGAATTCTATTCGGGAATGACTAATCTGTGGGATCAATTGACTCTTATGGAATCACCTAAGTTGAAAGATGTCAAAGCATACATTGATCAAAGAGATGAGCAACGTCTAGTTTGGTTTCTAATGGCTCTTCGTGATGATTTTGAAGGCCTTCGTGGGGATATTTTGCACTGTTCCCCTCTTCCTAATGTTGAATCAGTAGTTAGTGAATTGTTGGCAGAAGAAATCAGACTTCAGACTTATTCTAGTTTGTCAGATATTTGGGAAGCAGTCTCAGATGAGTATACAGAACCAGAACTAGAGCCAATGGTAGAAGGAGTAGAAGCAACAACATTGGATGATGGCCCCCTAAAATTCTTCTTATGTACTCATCTGAGGAAAATTCTTTCTCACAATCAAGGGGAAGAATGTAAGTTAAAAAAAGGCTCTATATGGTCTTAAACAGGCTCCTCGAGCTTGGTTTGAGAAATTCTCTATTGTGATCACTTCTCTAAATTTTTTGACACTTATCATATGTTTCGTGATATACCTCTAATAAATTTTCTGAATTACTTGCTTATGATGACACTCTCCACCAAACATCTTGTACTAATACTCCTCAACAAAATGGAGTTGCTGAAAGGAAACACCGTCATATTATAGAGACTGTTCGTTCCCTTTTGTTGTCCGCTTCAGTTCCTAGTGAGTTTTGGGGAGAAGCAGTTCTTACTGGTGTTCATGCTATTAATAGAATTTCATCCTCTATCATATCAGGTTGTCTCCCTTTGAAAAATTGTATGCTTCTACCCCTGATTATTATTCTTTGAAAGTTTTTTGTTCTACTTGTTTTGTTATTCGCCCTCAAGTAGAGCACAATAAGTTGTCTTCTCGTTCAGCCATGTGTGTTTTTCTTGATTATGGGGATGGTCAAAAGGGTTATTGTTGTTATGATCCTCATGCAAGAAAACTTTATGTATCTCGTAATGTTATTTTTCTTGAGCACGTCCATTTTTACTCTGTTTCCTCTAATTCTCAAATTACTAAGAGTTCTGAACTAACCTATATTGATCTGTTTGGTTCTAATGATAACACTTCTAGTGATTGTAATATTGAGATTTGCAGGACAAATACTTACTCCACATGATGACATCCCTCTTGTCCCCCTACTGCCCAACCACCTCCTGCGATTGTTGATCCTCCTCGTTACCCTTCTCGTCAATGTAAATCTACTCAGTTACCTGATTTTGTCTATTCCACTTACTCAACTTCGTATGCTTCTTTCTTAACCTCTATTCACAGTTTGTCTAAGCCCTCTTCTTTTAAAGAGGTTGTTCTTGATTCTTTTTGGCAACATGCTATGGCAGAAGAACTATTTGCATTGCACAAAACCAACACTTGGGAATTAGTACCTCTTCCTCTTGGAAAATGTGCTATTGGGTCTCGTTGGGTATACAAGATCAAAACTAAGTCTAATGGGTCAGTTGAGCGCTACAAAACACGTCTTGTTGCTAAAGGTTTCTCTCAACAATATGGTATGGGTTATGAAGAAACTATTGCTCTGGTAGCCAAGATGACCACTATTCGTACTCTTATTGCAGTTGCATCTATTCGTCAATGGCATAGTTTCCAAATGGATGTCAAAAATGCTTTTTTAAATGGTGAGCTTTATGAATAAGTCTATATGGTCCCTCCACAAGGAGTTTCTCATAATCAAGGGGAAGTATGTAAGTTAAAAAAAGGCTATATATGGTCTTAAACAGGATCCTCGAGCTTGGTTTGAGAAATTTTCTACTGTGATCACTTATCTTGGTTTTTGCTCTAGTGAACATGATTCTGCATTGTTTATAAGGTCCACCACTTATGGCTGCATTATACTTTCTCTATATGTTGATGATATGATTATTACAGGTGATGATGTTAGTGGAATCGATGAGTTGAAATTGCAGTTAGCCAAACAGTTTGAGATGAAGAACTTGGGAACTCTTCGCTATTTCTTGGGGATTGAATTTGCCTACTCTCCTAGAGGCTACCTTCTTTCTCAATCCAAGTACATTTCCAACATTCTTGACCAGACTCGTCTTTTTGATACTAGAGCAGCAAATACTCCTCTTGAGTTGAATGTGAAATATGCTCCATCGAATGGTGTTCCTTTACCAAATTCCACTTTGTATCGTACTTTGGTTGGCAGCTTAGTGTATCTCCCAATTACCAGACCTGACATTGCTTATGTTGTTCATGTTGTTAGTCAATTTGTTGTCTCTCCCACTACAGTACATTGGGCAACAGTTCTTTGGATTCTTCGTTATCTTCGAGGATCTCAATTTCGAAGCCTTCTATTTCCATTATCATCCTCATTAGAGTTACGAGCTTATTATGATGTTGATTGGGTTGGTGACACCATAAATTGTAAATCTACCACAAAATTTTGTATCTTTCTTGGAGACTCTCTTATTTCTTGGAAGAGTAAGAAACAAGACATTGCATCTCGTTCCTCTACAGAAGTTGAGTATCGTGCAATGGCATCTACTACCGCTGAAATAATTTGGTTGCGTTGGCTTTTGTCTAATATGGGTATCTCTCTTTCTGAGCCAACTCCGATGCACTGCGATAACAAGAGTGCTATTCAAATTGCTCATAACTCAGTCTTTCATGAACGCACCAAACACATTGAGATTGATTGTCATCTTACTCGTCATCATCTTCAGCATGGAACCATTACTCTACCGTTTGTCTCTTCTTCTTTACAAATTGTTGATTTGTTCACAAAGATGCATTCTATTAAACGTTTTTATTTTTTAGTTGACAAACTCTCGATGCTCCATGTTAATGCATCATGAGTTTGAGGGGAGATGTTAGATAATATTATTATATATTAGTAATAACGCTAGTTTAGACATTTCTATTCTTTTGTATATATACTCATTATAACCCTATTAATTCAAGTTTGATTCATTCTATATTATGAAACCCTAAAGTGGTTGTCTCTTGGTTGTCTATGGTCTTCCTCTTTTCATTGTTAATAGTAGTTACATAAATATTTGATATATTGATGCGTAGGTTCAGACATGAGATCTTCATCTTCTTCATAGTTAGTGTGTGAATTTTGTCAATAATTTTTTTTTAAATAAAAAAAAAGTAATTTGACAAATAAATTCATTGACTTGAAAAATAAAAAATAAAAAGCTGATTTATCAACATACGTATTGCCCTCTTCATAAATGTGAGATACTTTGAAAGGAAAGTTATAGTAAAATTATTTTTTTTTTACAATTCATGGAGAAATTAATTATTGTGCACTAATAAGTATTGGTCCATAAGATATTTATATAATAATATGTGATTCAATATATGAGTAAAAAGTTTTTCTTTTACAAGAACATGTATTAAATTTTTAAATTAAAGTATAAAATTGGAAGATAAAAAATGAAAATGACATAACGGGAGAATATATGAAGATATTAATTCAAAAGTAATCTTTATTTTTGTTCTAGAAAAAATAATGACAAACTCATAGTTACTCATTTGTATCAATTACCATAAATATAACAAACTCTAAACTATTTTTAAGATAAGGGATTAAAGGATATAATCTAACGGTGTAAAATCATCTTTATACAATTATCCAATGAAAGTTTATCATTTTACCATGTCATATTCAAAAAATCTTAAAAATTATAAATAGTAGATTGTGACAAGCTCATCTTCCACTCCTTCTTCCACTCCAAAAAAAAATCTTTCAAACTATCTTCCTCTCACTATAGTCTTTAAATTTCAAAAATTTGAGTTAGTGTGCCAGCAATGTGGAACAAAAACTTACAAATTAATATTTTCAACTTTTTTTTTTTTTTGGTATTTGTACGTGACTGCTTTGCATATTTGGAGAATATTCTTTGACAAAAACCATTTGTTTTTATCCCATTCAACCATATTTATTATATTTCTTTTCCTTCTTTGATCGACCTTCATATGAAAAAACTTTGTAATCATGTCCCCATGTTTGATCCAAAGATCCATAGCTCTTTGGCTCTGCCACATTTCCTCATATTTCCAAATGCCATCCAGATTCTACCCCTTAGAGTTAGTTGATTTTGTCAATAACACCAGCTTGGTTGCTTATCGTAAAGAGGGAAACTAGTTCATCTCATAGTTTTTATTCTTTGGGGGATATTATATCCTCTTGTTTCCCCAAGTGGAGAGCTTGGTGAGAGTTTTCTCGCTTTTCATATTGGGAGGTAGATTCATTTTAAACCAGACCTCTTAGACAATGCTAGCACACTCCTGATCATGTATGCAGATTGGTTCAAAGCTTTGGTGTGGTAAAACTAGGACTTGCAATTAAAATTAAAACTAGAGAAAAATTACAGTTGAATAAGACAATAATCATACCCAAATGTATTTAATATGAATTAATATAGTTAGGTAAGAGGTGTTATTACTAATTTGAAATTAGATAATTCTAGAACGATATAGAATTTCTATCTAAGAATCTAGAAGTGCTTTAAAAATAGAAAATTGTGGAAAGTATCTAGAAGTTGGTATTAATTAGGAAACTCCTAGAAATGTGTTTAGAGTTTTCTATTTGTACCTATAAATACCTACTTTTACTTGACATTAAGTATCAAGCAAATTGAGAGTTTTTTTTTTTATTAAAAATATCTTCCTTTCTCAAACAAGGTGGTATCAGAGCTTGGTTGTGAGAGTTGAGAAATGGTGTAACACCCCGATTTTTAAAAGCGAGAGTGTATTTTTTTTTTCAAAACAAATTCATAAAACAAAGAAATAAATAAGGGAAATACCTTTGGATAAATGTTTAAGTCATAACGCAACGACAATTAAGTCAATATAATTTACAAGCAGCGGAATAGTTTTTGAAATATGAATCCAAAGTATTTACACATCAAAAAGTGGTACATGGAACCCATCGAAAATAAAATGTCATGCTGACAATATTAGTATAGGTACAATCTTCCAATTTAAAATAAACACAATCCAAAAGAAAGACATCTAGTCCCTATACGTCAACCTAATCTGATCATTCCACAAAAAACTATACACCTTGAGTGATCTTCACGCGCCTCGCAAGATCCTCCTAACATAGCTCCAGTCAGGTGTTTCCAACTACATCCCCATCCATAGGGTACGAACCGGTAGGATTGTCCTGGCTCTCATCTGAGGGCAAAGCCCAGATTTCCACAATAGTTGTAAAGGGTCACCAACCGAAATTAACAATTAACACATAACATTTAAGTTTTTAAATGCACAAAATAACCTTTCAACTTAGCGTGCACCTTAAAAGGGATTTCCATATGCTAAACGTTCATATAATACTTGCCAAGTAAAATGAAATCAAAATAGGGTTTTAAACAATCAAGTAATAAATCAACTGAGCAATCGATTGTTTGACTCAGAATAAAATTTTTTACTAAGCAAATCGATTGGGAAATCGATTTCTTAAAGGTTTTTAGTGAAACCTGTATTCTGGGTTTAAATCAATCGATTGGGAAACAATTTTCTTAAATAGCTGAGCCCCTGTAACTTGCCAAATCGATTGGCAAATGGATTTTGATAAATGGCTGAGCCCCTGTAACTTGGCAAATCGATTGACAAATCGATTTTTATAAATATCTTTTAACCGAATCGATTGGGAAATCAATTTCTCTAAAGTTTTGCTCAACTACATAAACTAAATCAATCACAATTACACACAACACACAATTCCGAAAACGAACACTTAGCAATTACCACGCAATCACCACGACATCTTGAGTCTCGAAATAGTTTTGAAATCAATCACACTTACACACAATTTCAAAACATAACACTTAACAGTTTCCACACAATCACCATGATAACTTGAGTTTCGAAATAGTTTTGCAATCAATCACACTAACACAATATTTCAAAACATAACACTTAGCAATTACAACGCAATTACCACGACATCTCAAGTTCAAATAGCTGAGCCCCAGTAACTTGCCAAATCGATTGGCAAATCGATTTTGATAAATGGCTGAGCCCCTGTAACTTGCCAAATCGATTGGCAAATCGATTTTTATAAATATCTTTTAACCGAATCGATTGGGAAATCAATTTCTCTGAAGTTTTGCTCAACTACATAAACTAAATCAATCACAATTACACACAACACACAATTCCGAAAACGAACACTTAGCAATTACCACGCAATCACCACGACATCTTGAGTCTCGAAATAGTTTTGAAATCAATCACACTTACACACAATTTCAAAACATAACACTTAATAGTTTCCACACAATCACCATGATAACTTGAGTTTCGAAATAGTTTTGCAATCAATCACACTAACACAATATTTCAAAACATAACACTTAGCAATTACAACGCAATTACCACGACATCTCAAGTTCAAACACTCAATCATAATCTTAAATCAAACACGACTCGTGTGCCAAGCACCCTAATGCAATGCGTATATGCCAAAATGCATGGACTCGGAATTCCAAACCAAACCCTCCTCGAAGGGCCGTAAATCATAATCGTACCGCCTATCACATGCCAAAGTACTAAATTACCGATGTGCCACCTATCACGGGTCAACACGATTTACTAAAAAGTGTAAATCATAAACGTACCGCCTATCACAGACCAGTACTGTTTACCGATGTGCCACCTATCACGGGTCAGCACGATTTACTAAAAGAAAAAACGTAAATCGTAAAAGTACTGCCTATCACAGGCCAAAGTACTATTTACCGAGGTGCCACCTATCACGGATCAACATGATTTACCAAAAATGTAAATCGTAAATGTACCGCCTATCACAGGCCAAAGTACTATTTACTGAGGTGCCACCTATCACGGGTCATCACGATTTACCAAAATGAAATGCATGAGCATACTCTGACTTTATCCACGTCAATCGTTAAGTAAATACAGATATTAAAAGATTCCCCATTTTTAATACTCATTTAACTCTAACAATTTTCACGACAATCATTAAGTAAACAAAGATATTAAGAGATTCCCCATTCTTAATACTCATTTAACTCTAACGATTTTCACTGCAAATATTAAGCAAACAGAGATATTAAAAGATTCCCCATTTTTAATACTCGTTTGACTCTAATGATTTTCACAACAAACATTAAGTAAATAGAAGTATTAAAAGATTCCCCATTTTTAATACTCGTTTAACTCTAATGATTTTCAAATTCCACACAGAACATACTCAAACATATTCTCAAATTTAGTCCACAACTCACACCAAATCACATCAATTCATTTTTCCACAAAATTCACACAAACACATCTCAAATTTCATAAGTATTAATTACGAACACAAATCATCACTACCCACCACTCAAACACACCAAATTTCATTTCCTCAAAATCATACATAAATGAGTTAAATTCATTTTCCACAAAACACTCATCAATATCACCAAAACCCAACTCTAAGACTTTACCCATAAAAGCATTAGATTCATTTTCCTCCAAATCCACTTCAACCCTAACAAAATTCTTTTCCACACAACCACAGATTAGTCCCTAAATGCAAACTAAAAGTTTGGAAGGAGCCCTTACCTTAACGTTAGCTTTAACTAGCGATTAAGGTACCGCATTCCGGCAAAATCTCCGCTCGCGACGTCGCTTCCAAAGTTTGTTCACTAGCATCATAGCGTGGAGGTGAGCAACTTTCCCTTTTATCTCTTCGCGAAACGAAGCTTAGATCTAGTCTAAATATGGAGGTTTGTGTTTGACAGTTTTGAAATCCCTAACATCGTTTTCTTATCCGAGAAGAAGAAAGAAGCTGGAAATTTGTTCTTTCTCACCCACTAAGCCTTGGGTTTCTTTTCTTGAAGCAAAATAAGGAAAAGAAAGCAAGGCAAAAGAAGAAGAAAGGAGGAAGATAAGAAGCTCATGAGGCAGAGGAAGAAGAAGAGTTTTGTTTCCCTTTTGCTTTTCCTTCCTTCTATTTTCTTTTCTTCCTATTTCCTTTTCTTTCCTTTCTCTGTTTGCTATTCTTTCTAACATATATATATATACTACTTACTTTATATATATATATATTTATTACTTAATATATATATATATATATATTCATATATATACATATATATATATATATTATAATTACCACTAAATCAATAAATATCTAACAACTCTCACACCCATCACTTCACTCCCATCTCAATCTAATTTGATAAAATATCTACTCTCGTCGCAACTCAATTGTCAGATAAATTTTCAGCACCGAGTGATATTTATAACAGAACTGTCTGGTATTAAATTCTTCACAACATAAATAAATTATTATCCAACAAATAATTTTAATCGGGGCTCCAAATATATTTTTGGCATTAAATTCATTAATTACCAAAATACAATGATTTGACTAAAAAGCCTCAGAGTTCAACACTAAAATCCTAAAGTAGTATAATTTGGGATTTAAAAATTTAGGGTCTTACAAATGGCAACTCGTGATTACACTACTTTCCACTTTCCTCTTCTAAAGAAAGAGAATTATGAAAAATGGTGCTTTCACATGAAAGCATTGTTTGGCTCTCAAGGTGTATGGGAGATTGTTGAATAAGGTTATGATGAGTCACAAGATAAAGAAGGATTGTCTCAAGTGGCGAAGGAGGCTTTGGTAAAAACAAGGAAGAAGGATCAACAAGCTCTTACTCTCATTCATCAATGTTTGGATGACTCTATGTTTGAGAAGGTTGTCGATGCTACGAATTCAATGGACTCTATGTTTGAGAAGGTTGCCAATGCTACGAATTCAATGGAATCACTCCAAGGCATTGACAAAGTGAAGAAGATAAGACTTCAATCACTAAGGTGACATTTCGAAGCTTTGAATATGAAGGATTCTGAATCAATTTTAAACTATTGCTCAAGAGTGAAGACAATTGTTAATCAAATGAAGAGATATGGAGACAAGATAGAAGATGTTTGTGTAATGGGAAAAATTATTTGTTCCTTGACTCCTAAGTTCAATTATGTGGTGTGTGTTATTGAGGAATAGAAAGATTTGACTCAATGTCCATTGATGAATTAGAAGGTTCATTGCAAGCTCAAGAAGAAAGAATGAAGAAAAGGCAAGAGGAGCCATTAGAGCAAGTTCTCAAGATCAAAGCTTTGTTGAAGGATGACAGAAGATTCAATAGTCAAAACAGACTTGGACGTGAACAAGGAAGAGGAAAAGGACGTGGTCATGGCCAAAGACGAATAGGAAGAGGTTTCAATTGTGAATCAAACTACGAAGAAAGAAGTCACTCATCACCAAGAATTCATGGAAGAGGAAGAAGATATGGCTATTATCAAAGTGAAAGGAGGTATGACAAATCTAAAGTTGAATGTTATAACTATCATGAATTTGGCCCTTTTTCTTGGGAATTTCATAATGCTCCTAATCAAGAGGAATAAGAGGCTAATCTTATTGACGAAGATGAAGAGTCAACTTTGTTGCTAATGTTCAAGGAAGAAGAGAAATATGCTAATAGTTCATGGTACTTGGACAATGGTGCAAGTAACCATATGTGTCGATGCAAAGAGAAATTTGTGGAGCTTAATGAAAATATGAATGGAAATGTTTCCTTTGGAGACTCATCAAAAGTGAAAATTGAAGGGAAATGTACGATTCTAATCTCTTCCAAAGATGGAAGCCATAAGTTGATTAGTGATGTATATTATGTGCCTAAATTAAATAGTAATATTTTGAGTTTGGGCCAACTTCTTAAAAAAGGATATGAAATTCTCATGAAAAATAAACATCTTTGGCTTAGAGATTAAAATAACAATTTAATTTCTAAAGTTCTTACATCGAAAAATAGAATGTTTATCTTGAATCTAAGAACTATTGAAGCAAAATGTTTGAAGATGAGCATCCATGATGAAGCATGGCTTTGGTATATGAGGTATGACCACTTGACCTTTGGTGCACTTAAAATTATGGGAGAAAAGAGTATTGTAACGTCCCAAATTTTTAATCCAAAACGTTACTTAAAAAAAATACTTATTTCTAAGAAAAATTTACGATTTTTTTTTGAATACTTAATATTTATTCATTTTAAATAATTAATAACAATCACGTTATTTAATATCATTAAGAAAATATTTATTCAAAATTTAAAACAATGTAAAGACAGTTATTCTTAACGGAAGGGAACCACTTCCGTATTTATAGAATTCCAGTACATTTTAAAAGTTTGTGACAAAAGATTAAAAAAAACTTAAAATGTTGGACAATTCTATTATTACAAAATCGTCTTGAAATTTAGTCGTAAGAGTCAATTTTGTATATCAAAACATATGCATAATGAGTACTCCTAAATCTATATGATCCATGCACAAACCTGCCACTAAGGCTACTTCCACACAGAAAAATCATTTATACCAATGGAAAAAACAAACCTGCCACTAAGGAAACTCCCACAAAGATGCATATGCCATGGCATGAAGATATAGTATCAAATATATATATTTCCATACAACCCACTTAGAATCATGTCATAAGCATTAAAAAACACTTTTTAAAATCATCACCTTATTCACACATCATTAAGAACGCATGCACACATCCATATCATAAGTATCACATATTCATAGACAAATAATAATAAAAATTATGACTTTCACCATATACACATAAAGATAAAAACTTGATATCATATAAGCCATACAAATAAACACTTTAACATATATACCAAGAAAATTCACACTCCAACTAATGTACATAATAAAAGTTAAAACTTTATCACATATTAGGTAAAAATTCAAACTTTATTTCATATTCATCATAAAACTACAATTTTATCACATATAACATAAAATTTCATACTTTATTACATAGAAGTCAAATATTACAATTCAATCTCAACACAAATTGTGGTTTTATTATTTTAATCAATTAGTCTACATTTATTCCTTTTAAAATATAACTAATCACAATTATTTATTTCATGTCATTTAACCAATGACCTAACTATAATTTGTGTGGGGAAAAACCCTTACCTTGGCTGCTTTTCTTCCTAGTACACGCTTTAATCTCGACGAAGTTGTTCACAAGGAAATGAAGTTCCAAGCTTTGGATACACGAAGAAAATGAGGTGCGAAGGTGATTGTGGCTAGGGTTTCTGTATTCTTTTTTTTTTTTTATTATTATTAGTAATTATACATAAATTGTGGACTTAGGGAAATTTAAAGTGGAATTTGTTGTTTAGATACTGTTGGACCTTAATGAAGAATTAGAGTAATAATATGTCACTCATTTTTTCATTTTTTTTTGTTAACCTTCATCATAAAAACCAAGTCACAAACACATAGCCCAAATTTCTACTCTTTCAAGTGGGTTGGATTATACCAAGCCGCACAAACCCTTAGCCCAATTTCTTCTTGCACTAGAAAGACATATCTACATATAGTATATATCTACTTATATATATATATATATATATATATATATATATATATTTAAACTCCCCATTGATTTAAGAATTCTTACTACTAACTTTATCAACTACAATCAGTCAAACAAGACAAATAATTATCACATGTAATTTATATTGAATCATATTGATAGGTTCTAATTATTTTTAAATAATAAATTTAGAGGATGATACTAGTATGGTGAAAGGGATTCCCTCAATCAATCATCCAAATCAATTGTGTGAAGGTTGTCTTCTTGGCAAGCAAGCTAGAAAAAGTTTACCTAAAGAAGCCACATCAAGAGCAACTAAGCCACTGCAACTTGTGCATACTGACTCGTGTGGACCAATCAATCCATCTTCATTTGGTAAGAGTAAATATTTTATTCTCTTTATTGACGATTTTAGTAGAAAATCTTGGATTTATTTCTTAAAACAAAAATCAGAAGCTTTTGTTGCTTTCAAGAACTTCAAAGCTCTTGTAGAGAAGGAGACCGGTCATGAAATAAAAAGTTTGAGATATGATCGAGGAGGTGAATTCACTTCGAAGGAGTTTAATGAATTTTGTGCAACTCATGGAATTGGCCATCCATTGACAATTCCAAGTTCTCCGCAACTAAATGAAGTAGCCGAGAGAAAAAAAAATAACTATTTTGAACATGGCAAGATGCATGCTAAAATCCAAAAGAATGTCAAAGGAGTTTTGGGCTAAAGTTGTTTCTTGTGCAGTCTATTTGAAAAATTGCTCTCCAACTTCAAATGTCAAAGACCAAACCCCTCTAGAAGAATGGAATGGAAGGACTCCTAGTATTAATCACTTGTGTGTCTTTGGGAGCATAGCATATGCATATGTGCCACAACAAGAAAGAACCAAACTTGATGATCAAAACATCAAACATGTCTTTGTTGGCTATGATCCGCATTCTAAAGGTTACAAGTTGTACAACCCATGCAACAATAAGGTAATGGCGAGTCGTGATGTTAAATTTAATGAAAATGCTACAAACAAAAACATGGAGTTGACTATGAAGAATTTTTTGCACCAGTTGCTCGCATGGACACTATTCGTGTGCTAATCTCAGTAGAAACACAAAATAAGTGGAAACTTTATCATCTTGATGTAAAATCGTCATTTCTAAATGGCTATCTTGAAGAAGAGGTCTATGTTGAGCAACCAATGGAGTACATGATTAAAGGACATGAAGATAAAGTTTTGAGATTGAGGAGAAAGTTGTATGGATTAAAACAAGCACCAAGAGCATGGAATAGTCGCATCGATAAATACTTACAAGACAATGAGTTTGATCTTTGTCTCAATGAATATGGTCTTTATGTCAAAGTTTGTGATAATGAAGATATTTTGATTGCTTGTCTCTATGTGGATGATCTTATATTCACTGTGAAAAATTCAAGTTTATTTGAAGAGTTCAAAAAGGCCATGACACTTGAGTTCGAGATGACTGATATCGGGCTCATGTCATACTACACAGGCCTAGAAGTAAAGCAATTGGAAGAAGGTATATTTATTTCTCAAGAAAACTATGCAAAGGATGTTTTGAAGAAATTTAAAATGTTTGATTGCAATATGGTGAAACACCAATGGATAGCGGATTTAAGTTGTCAAAGTCTGAAGATGAACAAAAGGAGGTTTCAAAAGCCTCGTTGGAAGCCTAAGATACTTAACATGTACAAGGCCTTACATTCTATATGCGGTTGGAGTAATGAGTCGTTTCATGGAAGCTCCTACTACTACACACATGAAAGTAGCTAAGAGGATACTCCACTACCTTAAAGGTACACTTGATTATGGATTATTTTACTCATCTTCTAATGATTTTAAATTTTTTGGATTTTGTGATAGCGATTTTGCGGGAGATATTGATGATAGAAAGAGTACTAGTGGATTTATATTTTTTATGGGAGACTGTGCCTTTTCGTGGAGCTCAAAGAAGCAACCTATTGTCACACCTTCAACACGTGAGTCAAAGTATGTAGCAACAACATCTTGCACTTGTCATGCCATTTGGCCAAGGAGATTATTGGAGGAACTTCATATGCCACAAAGGAAGCTTATGATATTTACATAGACAACAAGTCTGCACAAGCACTTACAAAGAATCCAATATTTCATGATCGCAACAACCACATAGACAGAAGGTACCATTTCATTAGAGAATACATTACCAAGAAAAAAGTTGAGCTTAAATATGTGAAGACTCAAGATCAAGTTGCAGATATTTTTGACAAAGCCGTTAAAATTTGAAGACTTTCTATATAAGAATCTAGAAGTGCTTTAATTATAGAAAATTGTGGAAAGTATCTAGAAGTTGATATTAGTTAGGTAGCTCCTATAAATGTGTCTAGAGTTTTCTATTTGTACCTATAAATACCTACTTGTACTTGACATTAAGTATCAAGCAAATTGAAAGTTTTTTTTACTAGAAATACCTTCCTTTCTCTAACAAGAGGGATATCTAATTAGGAGTGGCCAAGAATCTATCTATCTGATATAATCTTGATATGGCTTGGCTCATGCTGGTTAATATCTCCATCATACCCCAGATCTTGCATATTTGTGGGATGAATAGAGGTTTTGAATAAATCAATAAGGACATGGTCAATCTGATTTCCACCAAATTTTTCCTCATTTTTAAGCACACAAGTAGTCACACAACACCATCCTATTAGAGTTATCATGAGACTCAATAGAAATGGATAGAAAGATTTAGGACTCTCATCATTGCCGCCAACTCAAGGAAACGAGGTAACCAAAAGAAAACTTAACCCAACTCAAAGATAATCGATCGGGTATCAAATTATTTCTCTTAGCAGTGCTAGTTGTTTCATGCATATTATACTTATTTATTATTTCTCCTTCTTTATCTCCTCACTTTTTTTTATAGATATTTGATTTTGCAAATTTGGAATTGTCTCCTGTAACACCCCGTTTTTCAAAGCGATGGTGTATTTTTTTTTTCAAAAGAAGTTAAAATAAAACAGAGAGATAAATAAGGTAACACCTTTGGATAAAATAATTAAGTCATTATAATTTACAAGCAGCGGAAGAAGTTCTCAAAATATGAATTCAAAATATTTACATAACAAAAGTGGTACAGTCTTCTAGTTTAAAAATAAAAGCAACCCAAAAGAAAGACACATGTTCCCACTGTGTCAACCTAGTCTGATCATTTTACAAAACAACTAAACACCATGAGTGATCTCCACGCGCCCCGTGAGATCCTCCTAACGTAGCTCCAATCAAGCACTCCCATCCACATTCCCATCCGGAGGGTACGAACCGGTAGGATCATCCTGATTCTCATCTGAAGGCAAAGCCCAGATTTCCACAATAGTTGTAAAGGGTCACCAACCGAAATTAACAGTTAACACATAACATTTAAGCTTTTCAATGGACAAATAACCTTTTCAATTTATCATACATCTTAGACGGATTTTCCACATGCTAAAAGTTCATGTAATGCTTGCAAAATGTAAATGAAAACAAAAGAAAGTTCTCAATCCATCAAGTAATACATAACTCACCAAAACATTGATAAATCAATTGAGCAATCAATTATCTAACTCAAAATAAGATTTTCCACTAAGCCAATCGATCTGGGAAATCAATTTCCTGAAAGTTTTTAGTGAAAACTGAACTCTAGGCTTAAATCAATCGATTGGGTAAATCGATTGACTCAATCGATTGGGTAAATCGATTTCCTGACAGATAGAGCCCCTGTATTGAATCCAATCGATTGGGCAAATCGATTTCGTGAAAGACAGAGCCCCTGTAATGAATCCAATCGATTTGGCAATTCGATTTCTTAATTGGATTTGAAAAACATATTACAAAATCGATTGGGTAAATCGATTTCGTGAAAGACAGGGCCCCTGTAACTCATCAAATCGATTGGGTAAATCGATTTCCCTGTGTATTCTTTCAAAAATTCATAAACTAACTCAATCACATTCATACATAATCCCAAATCTTAACACTTAGCACTGATAACGCAATCGCTACAACAACATGAGTTTCGAAATAGTATTGCAATTAAACATGCTATCACCAAATTCCAAAACATAACATTTAACACTTATGACACAATTACTACAACGTCAGGAGTTTCGAAATGGTATTGCAATCAAACATGTTATCACCAAATTCCAAAACATAACACTTAACACTTATAATACAATTACTACAACATCATGAGTTTTCGAAATGGTATTGCTATCAAACATGTTATCACCAAATTCCAAAACATAACACTTAACACTTATAACACAATTACTACAACATCACGAGTTTTCGAAATGGTATTGAAATCAAACATGTTATCACCAAATTCCAAAACATAACACTTAACACTTATAATACAATTACTACAACATCACGAGTTTTCGAAATGGTATTGAAATCAAACATGTTATCACCAAATTCCAAAACATAACACTTAACACTTATAATACAATTACTACAACATCATGAGTTTCGAAATGGTATTGCAATCAACATGTTGTC
>JBBPBT010001460.1:294632-306722 GCA_037974875.1 Cicer bijugum
GAGTTTTCGAAATGGTATTGAAATCAAACATGTTATCACCAAATTCCAAAACATAACACTTAACACTTATAATACAATTACTACAACATCACGAGTTTTCGAAATGGTATTGAAATCAAACATGTTATCACCAAATTCCAAAACATAACACTTAACACTTATAATACAATTACTACAACATCATGAGTTTTCGAAATGGTATTGAAATCAAACATGTTATCACCAAATTCCAAAACATAACACTTAACACTTATAATACAATTACTACAACATCATGAGTTTCGAAATGGTATTGCAATCAACATGTTGTCACTAAATTCCAAAACATAACACTTAACACTTATAACACAATACCCAGACGGACAAAATGAACCAACAATTCACAATTTAACAGGGTGTAGTCTCTCACGGACAAACACCTGTGCAGTCTCTCACGGACAAACACAATTCACCAGGAAACGTAAGTCGTAAACGTACTGCCTATCACGGGCCCGTACCGTTTACCAAGGTGCCACCTATCCCGGGTCTGCACAACTTACCAAAAATCATAAACCATAAACATACTGCCTATCACGGGTCCGTACCGTTTACCAAGAAACGTAAGTCGTAAACGTACTACCTATCATGGGCCCGTACCGTTTACCAAGGTGCCACCTATCCCGGGTCTGCACAACTTACCAAAAATCATAAACCATAAACATACTGCCTATCACGGGCCCGTACCGTTTATCAAGAAACGTAAGTCGTAAACGTACTGCCTATCACGGGCCCGTACTGTTTACCAAGGTGCCACCTATCCCGGGTCTGCACAACTTACCAAAAATCATAAACCATAAACATACTGCCTATCACGGGCCCGTACCATTTACCAAGGTGCCACCTATCATGGGTCTGCACGGTTTACTAAAACAAACATTAAGTAAACGAGACATTAAGAGATTCCCATTCTTAATACTCATTTAACTTAAGCGATTTTCAAAACAAACATTAAGTAACCAAGACATTAAGAGATTCCCCATTCTTAACGCCCAATTAACTTAAACGATTTTCCAAAACAACATTAAGTAACCAAGACATTAAGAGATTCCCCATTCTTAATGCCCAGTTAACTTAAACGATTTTTCAAAACAAATATTAAGTAAACGAGACATTAAGAGATTCCCCATTCTTAATTCTCATTTAACTTAAAAGATTTCCAAAACAAACATTAAGTAACCAAGACATTAAGAGATTCCCCATTCTTAACGCCCAATTAACTTAAACGATTTTTCAAAACAAATATTAAGTAAACGAGACATTAAGAGATTCCCATTCTTAATTCTCATTTAACTTAAAAGATTTTCCAAAACAAACATTAAGTAACCAAGACATTAAGAGATTCCCCATTATTAACGCCCAGTTAACTTAAACGATTTTTCAAAACACACATTAAGTAAACAAGACATTAAGAGATTCCCCATTCTTAATTCTCATTTAACTTAAAAGATTTTCCAAAACAAACATTAAGTAACCAAGACATTAAGAGATTCCCCATTCTTAACGCCCAGACAAATATTAAGTAAACGAGATATTAAGAGATTCCCCATTCTTAATTCTCATTTAACTTAAAAGATTTTCCAAAACAAACATTAAGTAACCAAGACATTAAGAGATTCCCCATTCTTAACGCCCAGTTAACTTAAACGATTTTTCAAAACAAATATTAAGTAAACGAGACATTAAGAGATTCCCCATTCTAATTCTCATTTAACTTAAAAGATTTTCCAAAACAAACATTAAGTAACCAAGACATTAAGAGATTCCCCATTCTTAACGCCCAGTTAACTTTAACGATTTTTCAAAACACACATTAAGTAAACAAGACATTAAGAGATTCCCCATTCTTAATACTCGTTTAACTTAATGGTTTTCAAATTCCACACAATACAAACTCAAAACATACTTTCATATTCAATCAATAATTCACATCAAAACACATCCATCAACAAACATCAAGTATGAACATGCCAAGTACAATGAACACAAATCAACACAATAAATTTCATTTATTCAAAATCATACATACGTGAGGTAAATTCATTTTTCCCAAAACAATACTCCAATCCTAACAAAATTCATTCCAACACAACCATAGATAAGGCCCTAAATGCAAACTAAAAGTTTGGAAGGAGCCTTACCTTATTGTTAGCTTTAACGTCGATTTACGGCACCGCGATCAATTCCGGTAAAAACTTTGCTCGCGACGTCGCTTCCAAAATTAGCTCACTAGCACTGTAGTGTAGTGGTGAGCAACCTTCCCTTCTATCCCTTTGTGAAGCGAAGCTTGGATCTAGAAGAAACAGTGAGATTTGTGTTTGACGGTTTTGAAATCCCTAAACTGTTTTTCTTCGTTTTCGGATCAAAGAGGAAGAGTGGAGTTGGGTAATCCTTGTCCTATCACCCACCAAGCCTTGGGTTTCAATTCTCAAACTTAAAGGGAGCAAGAAAAACGAAAATTAAAGGAGGAGGGGGGAAGGATTTGCGCGCGGCTGAAGGAGGAAGAAGAGAGAGTTTTTTTTTGTTTTTTTTCCTTCCTTCTCTTTTCCCTTCTTTCTATTTCCTTATCTTTCTTTTCTACCTCTTTTCTCTTTTCCTTCCTTTTTCCTTTCCTTCCAAACATATATTCATTTTATATATTAATTATAATTATCAAATATCTGAAAATATCTAGATATTTGTTAAATTATCATTTCACCCATAACGCATTAAATTATTCGTAAAAGATTCACCGTAGTTAATTCAATTTATTTATCGACGAGTAATCTTGATCGGGCATCAAAATATCTTTTTGGTCATATAAATTCCAAAATATTAATACTTTGGCTAAAAAGACTTTGAGTTCAATACCATAATACACTAAAATACATAAAATGTACTTTAAAATTATGGGTCTTACATCTCCCTCCATAATTTGAGGAATTTTTTAAGTGTTTGGACTTGAAGTTGACATTGCTTAGAATGGATGAATTTTCATATTTTATAGATTTACTGTTGTTGAATTATGTATTTAAAGATTGTTGGATTTAATTTTTTGTGTGAGAGGTTGTTGGATTTTTTTACTGAATTGAATGATGTGATTTGAAATTTTATAGTTTTTTAGATATGCAAATATTAAATATATTTTCATTCAATAAATTTTCCGGTAAAATAAAAAACAAGTTGTTATTTATTTATTTATAACTCGCCAACCCAACCCAACCCAACCCGTCTTTGATAAGGTCGGTTGGGTTCGGGTTAAATGAAAAAAATACAAGTTTAGAACTTAACCCAACCCAAAGATAATCGATTGGGTCGGGTATTGGATTTTGTCAAAACTGACCAAACCCGCCCACGTACACCCTAAATGTGAGTTTAGCTTTTCCTCCTCTTCTAATTTCCCCACATCGAATCTATCTCGAAATTCTTCACACTCTTCTCAGATTCTAATATGTCTTATGATTCTTGGGTGTTTCTTTTTGTTATGATCAATTCTTGCATTGCACTTCTTATTTTTGTCATGCCCTCCTGCAATTGTTCCATATATGTTGCATTAAAAAAGGTTGTTTCATGCTCCGTGGTCCATTTTTCCATTGCTTTCATATGTGACTCCATGGTGCTTCCCCTGGTTGTTGATGATATGGCTGGTCATACCAATTGTTAGGTTCCTTGATAGAAATCAATAGGGAAAGGGCATTATTCTTCCTTGATTTTTATTGATTGAAAGAAAATGATACAACTTGAAAATCATGTTTTGGTAATGAATAACTTGAGAGATCAACTATCAGTATGATATTATTTATAATTTGAATTGTACAAGGAGAATCTGAGTTATAAATCTGGACTAAATCTAACCT
Source organism: Cicer bijugum (assembly GCA_037974875.1). Taxonomy (NCBI): domain Eukaryota; kingdom Viridiplantae; phylum Streptophyta; class Magnoliopsida; order Fabales; family Fabaceae; genus Cicer; species Cicer bijugum. The sequence goes on from JBBPBT010001460.1 coordinate 298,505, forward strand.
ACATCAAACCTAATAAAAACAAGGAATAACATATCTTAATAATAACAAACTAAATATTTGCATGTTTCAACACTCCCCCTCAAGTGGGAGCATACAGATTATAGGCATCGAGCTTGTCACATATATAAGTTATCCTTGGTCCTTGAAGAGCCTTTGTGAAAATGTATGTCAATTGATCATTAGAACCAACAAATGAAGTAGCAATCTCGCCAGGCACAATCTTTTCACGAACAAAGTGACAATCCATTTCAATATGCCTAGTTCGCTCATGAAAGACTGAATTAGAAGCAATATGTAAGTCTGCTTGATTATCACATATGAGATTCATAGTGCATATATTACAAAAGCGCAACTCTTGGAGAGGGTGTTTGAACTGTATTAGCTCCTGAGTAGTAAGTGTCATAGCTCGATATTCAACCTCACCACTAGATCTGGCAACAATGTTATCCTTCTTGCTTTTCCTAAAAATCAAATTACCACCAATAAGAACACAATACCGAGATGTGGACCATCAATTGGAAGGACTTCCATCCCAATCTACATATGTGTAATCAACAATATCTGAATTACCTCTATCTACGTAAACAAGATCTTTTCTTAGAGCTCCTCTAATACATCTCAAGATTCTAACCACATCATTCCAATGACTATTACAAAGGGAATTCAAGAATTGACTCACCACACTCACATCATATGAAATATTCAGCCTCGTCATGGTCAAGTAAATCAAGTTCTCCACTAACCTCCTATATCTTCCCATATCTATAAGACCCATAATTTCAAATTATACTTTATGTATTTTAGTGGATTTTGGTATTGAACTCAGGGGCTTTTTAGCCAAGTTATTAATATTTTGGGAGTTTAAATGACCAAAGAGATATTTGTTAATTATAATTAATATATATATATATATATATATGTTTGTGTGGAGGAAAAAAGGAAATGGATAGAAAAGAAAGAAAAGGAAATAAGAGGTAAGGAAATTAGAAGAAAAGGAAAACCAAAGGAAAACAGAAATCCTTCCTCTCTCTCCCTGCCTCGCGAGCTTATCCTCCCCCTTCCTCCATTGTTATTCATTTTTTCTTTCTTTCCTTTCCTTTGAGTTCGAAAATTGAAACCCAAGGCTAGTGGGTGAGAAAGATCAAGTTTTCAGCTTCTTCCTTTCTCTCGGATTCGAAAACGGTATTAGGGATTTCAAAACCGTCAAACACAAACCTCCCCATTTCATCTAGATCTAAGCTTCATTTCGCAAAAAGATAGAAGGGAAAGTTGTTCACTACCCCGCTACGGTGCTAGGGAACCAACTTTGGAAGCGATGTTGCGAGCGGAGATTTTACCGGATTTACCCGCGGTACCGGAATCGCACGTTAAAGCTAACGTGAAGGTAAGGGCTCCTTCCAAACTTTTAGTTTGCATTTAGGGACTTACTTGTGGTTGTGTGGAAAAGAATTTGTTAGGGTTGAAGCGTTGATTTGCGGAAAAACGAATTAATGCTTTATGGGTGAAATCCTAATGTGGGGTTTTGGTGATATTGATGAATGTTTCATGGAAAATGAATTTACCTCATTTATGTATGATTTTGAGTAAATGAAATTTGTTGTGTTTGAGTGATGGATTGTGTTGATTTGTGTCGTCGTATTCGACGTGTTCATAATTGATAATTATAAAATTTGAGATGTGTTTTGTGTGGTTTGTGTGGAAAAATGATTTGATGTGATTTGGTGTGAATTATGGATTGAATGTGAAAGTATGTTTGAGTTTGTTTTGTGTGGAATTTGAAAACCATTAAGTTAAACGAGTATTAAGAATGGGGAATCTCTTAATGTCTTGTTTACTTAGTGTGTGTTTGTGAAAATCGTTTAAGTTAAATGAGTATTAAGAATGGGGAATCTCTTAATGTCTTGTTTACTTAATGTGTGTTAGTGAAAATCGTTTAAGTTAAAAGAATATTAAGAATGGGGAATCTCTTAATATTTATGTTTGCTTAATGTTTGTTGTGAAAATCGTTTAAGTTAAACGAGTATTAAGAATGGGGAATCTCTTAATGTCTTGTTTACTTAATGTTTGTTTTGAAAATTGTTTAAGTTAAATGAGTATTAAGAATGGGGAATCTCTTAATGTCTTGTTTACTTAATGTTTGTTGTGAAAATCGTTTAAGTTAAATGATTATTAAAAATGGGGAATCTTTCAATATCTGCATTTACTTAACGATTGTAGTGGATAGAGTCAAGATGATTCCATGTGATTTGTTGGTTCATCTTGTCTGTGTTGGGATTGTCGAGTCAAGGTGATTCCATGTGATTTGTTGGTTCATCTTGTTTGTGTTGGGATTGTCGAGTCAAGGTAATTCCATGTGATTTGTTGGTTCATCTTGTCTGTGTTGGGATTGTCGAGTCAAGGTGATTCCATGTGATTTGTTGGTTCATCTTGTCGGTGTTGGGATTGTCGAGTCAAGGTGATTCCATGTGATTTGTTGGTTCATCTTGTCTGTGTTGGGATTGTCGAGTCAAGGTGATTCCATGTGATTTGTTGGTTCATCTTGTCTGTGTTGGGATTGTCGAGTCAAGGTGATTCCATGTGATTTGTTGGTTCATCTTGTCTGTGTAGGGATTGTCGCGTCAAGGTGATTCCATGTGATTTGTTGGTTCATCTTGTCTGTGTGGGTATTGCATTGTAACCGTAAGCGGTATGTTTTGAAATTGTGTGTAAGTGTGTTGATTCAAGTTTATGATTGAGTGTTTGAACTTGAGATGCCATTGTGATTGTGTTGATTTTACTAAGAGTTATGTTTTGGAATTGTGTGATAGCATATTTGATTGCAAAACTATTTCGAAGCTCATAATGTCGTGGTGATCGTGTTGAAATTGCTAAGTGTTATGTGTTAGAGTTGTGTATGAATGTGATTGAGTTAGTTTAGGTATTTTTGGAAGAACATGCAGGCAAATCGATTTCCCCAATCGATTTGATCAGTTACAGGGACTTCGCAAATTTGACAAAATCGATTTACCCAATCGATTTTGTAATATGTTTTTCAAAACCATTTAAGAAATCGATTTAGCAATCGATTGGATTCATTACAGGAGCTCAGCAAAATTGACAAAATCGATTTGGTAAATCGATTGGCTTCAATACAGGGGATCAGTTTTTCATTCAATCAATTTCCCCAATCGATTGATTTAAGCCCAGAGTTCAGTTTTCACTAAAAACTTTCAGGAAATCAATTTTCCCAATCGATTGGCTCAGTGGAAATTCTTATTTTGAGTTAGATAATCGATTGCTCAATTGATTTATCAATGTTTTGGTCAGTTATGTATTACTTGATGGATTGAGAACTTTATTTTGATTTCATTTACATTTGGCAAGCATTATATGAACTTTTAGCATATGGGAAATCCTTTTAAGGTGCATGCTAAGTTGAAAGGTTATTTGTGCATTTAAAAATTTAAATGTTATGTGTTAACTGTTAATTTCGGTTGGTGACCCTTTACAACTTTTGTGGAAATCTGGGCTTTGCCCTCATATGAGAGCCAGGACAATCCTACCGGTTTGTACTCTACAGATGGGAATGCTTGACTAGAGCTATGTTAGGAGGATCTTACGGGGCGCGTGGAGATCACTCAGGGCGTATAGTTTTTTGTGTATAGAATGATCAGATTAGGTTGACATGGAGGAAACAAATGTCTTTCTTTTGGGTTGCTTTTATTTTAAATTGGAAGAATGTACATGTACTAATATTGTCATCATGACATATTATTTCAGATGGATTCCATGTACCGCTTCTTGATTTATAAAAGCTTTGGATTCATATTTAGAAAAAAAAAATTTCCGCTGCTTGTAAATTTTAATGACTTAAATATTTATCAAAAGGTATTTCCTTATTTGTTTCTCTGTTTTATTTTAATTCCTTTTGAAAAAAAAAATACACCCTCACTTTGAAAATCGAGGTGTTACAGGATCTAGAAAGAGTTGCCCCTCATTTGGTAGGATTTTGACATTTGGAATCATACGAGTGTCAATTGACTTGCAATCTAGCATATTGATTTCTTCCAAGATATCGAAAGCATACTTTCTCTGGTAAATAGCAATTCTTGCCTTAGATTGAGCTACCTCAATGCCTAGAAAATACCTCAGTCTTCCCAGATCTTTGACCTGAAAAATGATGGACTAGATGTTGTTTGAGTCTTACAATTCCATCACGATCATCACCTGTAATGACTATATCATCAACATAGACAACCAAGTAAATACACTTGTTAGAAGAGAATCTATAAAACACATAATGGTCATCTTGATTCTGAATCATACCATACTATTGAACAACACTACTAAACCTTCCATCATTATTATTTTTATTATTATTCTTATTATTATTATTATTATTATTATTATTATTATTATTATTATTATTATTATCATTATCATTATCATTATTATTATCATTATCATTATCATTCTCATTCTCATTATCATTATCTTTATTATTATTATTATTATTATTATTATTATTATTATTATTATTATATCATCATATTCTTATTATTATTAAGATTGATATTATCGTTATTATTTTTTGTTATTATTACTATTATTATTATTTATTATCATTAATCATCATTATTATTGTTATTATTATTATTATTATCATCATCACGCTCATACTTTTAGCGCTAAAGTTAACAAACTAGTGAAGCAATATACAAGTTTATTTCTTGTTAGGCTAAATACTACCCGTGGTTCCTTAACTTAATTTTAGGTAACGTTTTAGTCCTTTATTTTTTTTTTCGTGTTGGTCTTTTATTTTAATTTCAAGTGACAATTTGATATTTTATGTTTTAAAATTTCAATAATGTTATCCTTTTTTATACAAAAATTCAAAAAAATCATCAAAATTTTCAAACAAAAACCCATAAAATTCATTATCATCTTCAATAAAATACAAATTTAATCAAATTCATATCTTAAATCTTGAAATAAAGTCCTATTTTCATTCTTTATTTGATGTTGTTGGAGATGAAAATATGAGTGTATTTGAATATTTGAGTTATGGATTTGATAAAATTTGTATTATATTGAAGATGATTATTAATTTTATGGGTTTTGGTTGAAAATTTTGATGATTTTTTTGAATTTTTGTATAAAAAGGATAACATTGTTGAAATTTTAAAATATAAAATATCAAATTATCATTTAAAATTAAAATAAAGGACCAACTCGAGAAAAAAAAAAGATAAAGGACTATAACGTTACCTAAAATTAAGTTAAGGGACCACAGATGGTATTTAACATTCTTGTTATATATATAACAAATTCAATATTATTAATATTAATAATTTAAATATACCATTATATCATTTAAATATAATAATAAGAAATTGGGGTGTTACAGGAGTGGCCTGACCAATGCTACTAGCTTTAGCTTTTGAATTGTCTGCAACGGTAATTTGATGTGGGGTTTTAGGTTGGGATATTTTTTATAAAAGATGAGGAGTGAGAGAGGTAGACGGTAGAATTACTGATATGAGCAAAATTTATCGAGGATGAGGCATGTGAAGCCTTGAACTGTAGGTATGCCTTGTACTTTTCATCTAACAACATATTGTTTTTGATATATTTCATTTCAGAGTCTTCCATTATCATTAGATTGCGTCACATTTGTTGTTCTTTCTGGAAGTCCAATGATAGAATAACACTTGTCTTCTGTTTTATCAAAACAGTTACAATAAGTGCACCAATGACGATTACCACGACGACCTCCTCGATCACCCCCACGACCACGACTTGCAAAATTTGAAACGAAAGCTGAAGACTATGTGCCAATTTGAGATCTATTTCTCCTTGTTCATTCCTGATTAGGAATGGATATGATGTGTTTGATGAAATCCTCTATTGAGGGGATATCAGATGTGGTGAGAATGTGGCTTCGAATTGACTCATACTTTTGATGGAGGCCATGAAGGACATAGATCATGCAAGCATTATCCAATTTCTCAAGCATCTTCTTGGAGTCATTGTCGGCCACAAGGCACTGACTGGGCTTTATTAGCATAAGCCATGATGTTATCTTATGTTATATGAAGGATAGCTAAATTATGAATAACATTATAGAGACATTGGATATTGTTCGAATAGACATTCTTAGCTTTCTCCTAAATATCATAACAAGTGGTGTACAAGCGATATTGGACCAACAAGGAGGGTTCAATTGTATTCTAGAAAAAATAGACTAATTGACAATCAACTTGCTTCCAATATTCACACATGTTTGTATTAATTCATGAGGACTACTTAGTGAGGTGATTTGAGAGCTTTTGTCCAAGAAACCACATCTTGACAATAGCTAACCAATTTAAATAATTTTGATCATTAAGTTTCGCAGACGTTATAAAGGGATTTCCAAAGAAAATATATGTTATAAGGCTCTTAATAGAGGATTCATAATTGGTGTTCTCCTTATGCGAAAGATCTAAACTTGAACTCATCTTTAATAGACTAGAAAGGAACAATAAGTATAAGCAACAATAAATCATAGAGAAAACACCATAAATAATGGGACCCACTGAGCAAACATGGCCAAAATAAGACGGACGAAAACAAACGAGTGGAAATGGACTAAAGGATACTTCGTCGAAGGTTTGGATGGTGGTGCGTAGCCTTCACGCACCGGTGGAGCTTAAAGGGGCAAAAATGCGTGTGGCAGCTTGTGAGAAGGAGAACGGCGACAATTCTCTGGTGAATGGCCGATCTGACTAAGGCGAATCTAATGGTGGGGATGGTGTGACCCGTCGGGTTGTGTATGTTGGACGGTTAACATGATAGCCACATATGTGATTATGACGGTTAAGGTTTTTGAGACTTTTGATAAGCCCACTGACCGTGAACGCTGATACCAACTTGAGAATCAGGTTTTGGTGCTGAATAACTTGAGAGATTGACTCTCAACATGATATTATTTATAATCAGAATTGTACAAAGAAGAGGTAAAAAAACTTCTTTAGTTCAAAGTTTTAAAACTATTGCAATTTCAGTGTAACAAGTAGAGGAGGTTAAAAACTCCCACAACCACAATCTCTTAGTAACATTTAGAGGGGTTGAAAACTCTTGCAAAATAAATATTGTACACAGTGGAGGTTATAAACCCCACAAAATAATTGTCTCGATATATGTGTGATACTAGTAGAACTCTCAATAAAAAGTCTCAAGTTTCCTCTCAAACATCTCATACTAAGCCTATAATATTAGGCCTCTATTGAAATAAAATTTTTAAGGTCCTGACCCATTGTTTCAGTGGGCTTAAGGGAGGGGTCTTAGAGGCTCATAGGCCCAATGTTTTGTTCATTGAAATATTCTTTTTAATTTTTTTTATATTATTTTTCTCAAAAAAACTTCTCAAGAAAATCTAATATTTTTTCTCAAAAGTTTTGTGAGCAAAATAAAAAAACTTATTTTTTTGAAAAAATCGATTTTTGTTTCTCGAATCAACAAAATTTTGAGAAAAAAAAATAAAAAATTGCAAATATTTTTTTATCAAAAAAAAAATCAAAATTCTTTTCATTGAAAAATATTGAGAAAAAAAATTGAAAAAGAATTTTTAATTTTCTTTCAAAAAAATATCAATTTTTTTTTTAAAAAGTGAACCTACCTAAGTTCAAAAAAATTTAGGGAGAAACACGTCCCTTTTTTATTTGCAAACATATCAAAATATAAAAATAAATATCAAATCAAATATTTTAAAAAACAAAGTGTACATGTCATATATAATTCAAATAGAAAAAATTGGGAAATCAATATACATAAAGAATGAAAGAAACAAAAAATCAGATAAAAGTAAGAGAGAAGAACAAAACAGAGCATAGATATATATGTAAGAGACTCAACTCCCTAGTTATGCACATACGAAGAAACTATCAATGCTAATTGCTAATCCAAATTGTGGTGAGAAAGATTTATTTTGGGAATGATTTGAAAGCAAATTCAAATTTGGAATGATTGTAATTAATGTCAATTGATAAAAGGAATGTCGTGATTGTATTCTTTTGCAATTTTAATCATTTTTTTTTTCTTTCAAATGTGTGTATGAATGATATCATGATTAAGTCAAATAATTTATAAAGAAATTTAATATAAAAACTTAGTTATCTCATCTTCTGATGTAAACTTTTAATTTTCGTATTAGTATTTTTTTTTATTCTATATTTTTTCTTTAAGAATTGGCAGTTGC
>JBBPBT010001460.1:306886-350024 GCA_037974875.1 Cicer bijugum
TTTGTCTAATCTACATTTAAAATATTAAGTTTGAATATGATCTATTATCTCTCAAGGATCCATTGTTAAGATTTGATTTGACCTTTTTCAAATTTTGACAAAGTTTGAAAGTCAATTTAAAAATCTATTTTATTATTATTTTATGAAAGTCTATATCACTCACATCTAGACTTTTGTAAATAGACAAATAAGTTAACATGTGATGGAGAACTTAGGTTCTATTTAGAAATATAACATGATCTTTTAGAGTATCATTTTATTACATTCTATTTCAATTATATTTTATAATAATGCCTTTAAATATGTTCAATATTAATAAAAATAAGTATGTTTAAATTTTAAAAAATGTTAAAAAAAAATTATGATTTAACACAAAAAACAAAACTTAATATTATAACAATAATAGTAATAAAAAATTTATTTATATTTGATTGAGTTGGTCGGCCTAATACGCATAAAATGTTTTTTCATTGACTTTAACTTGACCTTTTTAGTTGAATAGATTTTTAGAATTTTTTTGACTTAACTTATATAAATATAAGTCTAACCTGTGTTCTAGTCCTGTCTTAGACTATATATAGACTATAGGCCTCTGTCAGTGGATTGGTCTGAGGTATTTCCACATGTACACAAAGATAAGTACTAAAGAAACATATTAAACAAAACTATTATATCATATACATATTGGGTCAATTAGAAATAGTAAGATAAGAAATAAAATGCCACAAAAGGTATATGATCATCAATAAAATAGAAGCTCACATTTTTCTATACAAAAATTAGAATAGAAGATGATCACAACTATATATAAATACAAGAAAATTTAAGATTTGCAACACATGATTGCGACGGTTGCAATAAAACCTTCCTCACCATAAATTTACAACGATTCCCGCTACGGGAAATTTCAACCGTAGCAGTGTTTTTGGTGAAAATATGTGTGCCCATTTCCCTCCCTCCCTCTCAAATCCCAAACCTTTTCTCTCAATTTTAAACCCATTGCCCTATTTGATGAAAAAAAATCACGACCCCTTTTCCAATTGCAACTTCTTATGTTTTCTATCTGCCGTAGCTCCTTCTTTGTTTGTCATGCAATGTAAGCTATTCTCCTCTCCTCTATGTTCATGTTCTTTTGTTTGATGTTGCTTTATTATTGTTAGATGCTCAATCAATTTCAATTTGAAACCCTATCTACTTGGACAATATATCAAGATGCAAAACTCTTTATCTCAAATGGTAAAACCCTTTTTTTCAAAACATTGTCACTGAATCGCTTTCTCTACGACAATCTTGAATTGGAGGATCGTCATCTATTTATGTATTTAAGGATCCCCACACTCTTGACGACAACGACAACATTCTTGAATGGCTTTTTCACTGAATTAACTATGACTCACCAAAATCCACAAACTGTCAGTGAATCGTAAGTCTCTCTCTCTCTCTCTAATTATGCCTTTGTACCCTCTGCGTTTTGATTGTTAATCTCTCTGTATGTGTCTAAGATTCAATTTTGTTAAAATTTATATTTATCTGTAAAATAGAAACTTGTGAGAAGTTTCTACAATTCTTTGATTGTGTACATAATATTCAATGATTGATAAATCATTTGTCAACTAATTTTTAACATTGTTGATGCAAATTAAATTCTAGAAATAAAGTAGAAAAACTTATTTTGAGTAAGTAACTTATTTTAAAGTTTATATGTTATTTCCCTTAATAGAGAATCAATACATCTTTCAAATAAGAAAACCAAACTACTAGAAGAATAACTATGCTACAACCCATGAAAATGATTTAAAAGTAATGGTCAATTACCTTCAATTACCTACTTCGTTAGATATTTGATGTTGTTGTTGTAATTTAAATTTTTATGCTAGATGCAATTTGTTTTCATTGCTTCAAGAATCACTAGGCCATATCACTCCATATGTAAATTAATGTTCTTTTTCTAGCTTGTGAGTGATATAGCATAAACCAATGACTAGTATATATATATATATATATATATATATATATATATATATATATATATTTGACAAATCTAATGATGTGATTGTATCAATTTTAATGCTTTCATGTTTTGGGTTTGATTACTTGATTGTGTTTAGGTGGTGGTAGTTGTTGTTGTTTTAATTTGAAGACTTCTTTGTGTTGAGTTTTGATTATTTAGTCTTTCTAAGGTTTGAGATATTGTTTTTGTATGTATTTTTTAATGTGGATGAGAATGAAAGTCATAGAAATGGAAGAGCATAATGGTAGGGTGTTGACTATATTGTATGATTTTTTTACCTTTTACTGCAAATTGGGTGTTTTGGAAGGTGGAGAGTAAATTTGGGGGAAATTGGATAAGTTTTTTTTGCTTCTTTGTGTTTTTTATTTACCTTTTCCAATTTGTATTTACGTTAATCTTTTGCATAAAAAATATTGATAAGCCATTATCTGAAAATACATGCATCATTTGTTTATTGGTGCCGTGTTTCCCAAACTGTTTGTTGAAAATGTGATTGTAATGTCAATGCCTTTGTTGAATCTGAGTACTCTTAGATATTACTTAATCATAATAATGTCCATTAATTTGAGTATTTTATTTTATTTATATTGTTTTAATGAAGTATTTTATTAGTTTGAAATTTTTTAAATCATAATAATGTTTATTAGTTGTTTATTACTGCTATGAATCGGAGAATTAGATTGATGTTTGCATGTTTTAATTTAGAGCATTTGATCTTGTTTGAGTTTAATTAGTTTGATGTAAATATTCAAGTCTTGATTATGAAAGAAAAAGTGAGGTTGAATCTTGTAACATCCTAAATTAAAGGATTAAAAATAATTAGAATTTTAAAATATTCTAATTTATAGATTATTATGATTATATTATTATTATTATTATTATTATTATTATTATATTAACTATTCATTTGCTTAAAATAAGGTAACATTAGTAAATTGTTGTTTGTATGAGACTATAATAATAGGAAGTTTGTTTTGTTTGTTATCTGTTTATGTGAAATAGATATTAACAAACAAGCTATTATAACAAATTTTTGCTACCTAATTATCTATTATTAAGGAGTCAAACAAAATCAAACAAACAATCTTTTATGGATTCAATATGTATTCGTTTTATTTGAAACAACCAAGAGTTTAGTGGGGCAAATATATGATACCTAGTCATGTTAGAAATATGGCTATTTGTTAGACATATGTTCTCTCGTTTTTGAAGTTCTTGACAAACATACACTTGTAAAAATAAACCTAACAGTGTGAATTGAGAAAATTTCAGGAAAAATCCGTTCAATCCTTCAAGCTTGAAACATTGCTTGGAACTCAAGAAATCAACAAAACCTTGAAGATCTACAAGCAAATCGATTAGTAAAATCGATTCTGAAAAGGGTTGATTGTTATTACACTGTCTGGAATTAATCAATCGATTGGCACAATCGATTTGCACAACTTTATGAAAGTTCAAACATGCCATCAATCGACTTGGTAAATCGATTGATACACTTATCAGAAAATAAATTGTGCAAGTCAGAGAGCCAGTTTGCCACAAATCGATTTGGCAAATCGATTGTTTAATTCACTAAGACTGAACTGAGAGTTTACATCGATTAGACAAATCGACTTGAACTCTTATTAAAAATGAAAATGTGCAAGTCAGTAGCTCATCTTGCAAACTAGTCGATTTGGCAAATCGATTATTCAATCATTTTCTTATGTTATGTTTTTGTCTACATCGATTGACCAAATCGAATGTGAATGTTCCAGAACCAAACTAATGCTAATAAATCGATTAGGCAAATCGACTTACCAAAATATATTTCAAAAAGAACTTGGTCTGGAACATCCATAATCGATTAGTTCAATCTACTTACTTACTTCTGTTATATTGAAGTTGGCATCAATCGACTTGGTAAATTGATTGCTTAAACCAACTTGTTGTAATGAGCTTCAGACTTAATTTTACAATCGGTTAGGCACATCGATTGGTGAAAATCACTGTGTCTCTGGAACCAGTGAAATCGATTGACTAAAGCGATTTGCACAAAAAGTTTTAGAAACAGAGACGACTGTAATGGTTGAATCGATTACATACATCGACTGTTTTGATCTCGTTGTTTGAACAAAACATCCCAAGTCGATTATGCACATCGATTCAGACATTCACTTTCATCATAGTCTGGAGAACTCATTTAAAAGAATCGATTAGTTAAATCGATTATGTTGTGCAGTTTCAAGATTCAAGAAAAACAAGATTCGCGAAATCGATTGCATAAATCGATTAGGGTGCTTTATAACTTTAATGAATGGATTGGCTAAATCGATTCATATGTTGTTTTTCCTGAAACTATATAAACTGCTTTGGTACTCTTATTCCATACGGATAATAGATTCATTGAACAATACAATAACTTTTGATAATTCATTTTCAGAGCTACAACACGTGAGATAACTCTTTCACAACCATTATCAATTGGAAATCCTTTCTCAATCATGGACAATCAACTTGTGATCATTGAAGATTGGAAAAGACTGATTTGAGAAAGATTACTTTTGGAAGAAGCAAGATCAAGATATTTGTATATTTGATTTGCTTCATGGTTTGTGATACTCTTTTGTAACAAATTACTTTGCGAAAATCCAGCTGCGACTAGTGGTGTTCTTCGGGGTTGAGGGCTGTCAACAAGAAGACGCTTGACTGAATTCTTGGTCAAGTTTATGGGACTTAAACTTGGGAATTCAGGGAAGGGAAGATAGAACGAGTAGAATAGTTTAAGATTGGTGCGAGGCACTATGTGAAAATCTGTAAACTGATTCTAAAAAGGTTCTATTGGAAAGGCTGAGATCTTGTTGGATCTTGGGACTGGATGTAGGATGTCAAGGGACAGCTGAACCAGGATAAAACTTGGTGCAATCTTTCCTATCCCTCTTCTTTAATTTTCAGCATTGTTTAATTGTTTGTTTTGCATGCTCCTTGAATAAATCTTGTATGTGATTTTAAGTTTCCGCTGTGCTTGTAAATTGTATGATTGGTGCATAATTGGAATTGGGAATTATGTCTAACTAGTTGGAGTTGATCTTAATTCTCTTGTTATTAATCAAAAAGAAGTCATAGTTTTCCAACAAGTCAAACTATCTTATAAATATTTAATTATAAATAGATACAAAGAAGAAAATAAAAAACTCAATAGAGAGAGCTATATATGCCACCATAAAGAGGAGCGAAAGTATGACTGCGTTTGCAGTAGGAGTGGTTAGTAACGACTAACACATACAAAACTTTTTATAAAAGAATGCTTCAAGAAGTGAGTAATCACACCCTTTAAACTTTCATGGTATATTTATTTTGGAAATTTGGGATGGAAAAAGAGTTAAATATTATGGATGATATTTTCTTATAAAAATATATTTTGTGGAAATCCTAACTCTATTAAAATTGGGATTTTATGAACTGTAATAAAAAATTATGAATTGATTTATTTACTATTGTTTGTTGAATTACCGTTTTTATGATTGTTGAATATATATTCTTTAAAAAGATTGTTTTATTATATTTTTTTGAATGATTGTTGTTATTATATATTCAAGTAAAATATTATATTATAAATATGATTTTACGAATATTGTTGTTAAAAATATGAATTATTTGGATTGTATGTGTTTGAGACATATATATTCTTTAAAAGATAGTTTTATTATATTTTCTTGAATGATCGTTGTTATTATATATTCAAATGAAATATTATATTATAAATATGAATGATGAATCTTGTACCCCACATATAGATGAGTTTAAACTCCAGAATGAGATGAAGTTTAAACTCCACATAGATGAGTCTTGTACCCCACACTAGATGAGTTAGTGCTCCACATGATTAGATAATACTCACTTCACAGAAGTAGTATATCTCGATCGTTGCATTGATTGATTATTTTCTGCAGAATAAATGTGTATATTAGAATAATTTGATTATGATAGATGTGGATTATCGTTAATTTAATTGATGAGTTTTTATTAATTATTGGAAGTAGTTGGTTATTATAGAGAAATCTTAGTAATATCATGAATAGTTCTAAACAATATTTTTGAATGAAGGTGGGTGTCATGATCGACTTTTCGGTTATCGCTCCGGCTAAGAATAATACTTGTTTGAAAATTGTGTGTATTATTCACTAAGATTTTGTATCTTATTAAAATGTTGTTTTCAGATATTGAGACCATTGGGAACGTCGAGAGATGAGAAGTCCTATCTCCTTTGAGAAGAGTGATTTTCTTCGATTAGGTTAGTAGATCAAGTATAAGTAGACATAATGTCTACATCGTACTTTATGTTGGATAAGATACTATTTACCCAATTTTGAATATTTTAAATACAAAAGTTTTTTCAATTGTAAGGATTTATTTTAAGATTTCACAACATTACTTCTATCTAATATTTCATTATTTATTACAGTACCTTATTCGCTTATATAATTTATGAATTTTTTTCCGTTACTATCTCAACTTTTATACCCACGTAACTAAGTGTTACATTTTGGTATCAGAGCCACTTCAAACCTAGATCAGACTTTGGTGTGGGTTTACTTTACTTTATGATTAATTTTTATAAAAAAAAATAAAAATCAAAACTTAGGCTTATATGATTGGTCATTATAGTCATACATTTTGTATGTTGTTATATTAGGTCTGGCAAACCAAGTGCTTGATTGGTGGTGTGCATATTTATGACGAGTAACAAGTGAGGTACGAATGATGCATTTGCTAAGGCTCTCCACTTGATTACGACATCCACACAGAATAGACGAAGATTCTCCCTCATTTTGAGAGGACCCAATTTTGAATCAGTAACAGTCGTAGACCCACAATATATTAGGCTTTCTGAATTTCGAAAGAACAATCCACCACCTTTTTGAGTTCAGTTATGATCCAATCAAGCACAAGTGTGGTTGTTGAAGTTAAAGAAGATCTTTAGCATCATGCATTGTCTTGACACTAACAAATTGGATTGTTGTTTATATATCAGAGTCTGATGTTGAGCATTGGTGGATTTGTATTAGAGGAGGTGTGCCGGCAAAACGAGTTTATTTTACTAAGGACATGTTTCAGAAGTTATTTCTAGAGAAGTATATTCTCCACAATGCTCGTATTCAAAAGGAAATAAAGTTTATTCATATTTGTCGTGGGGATATTTCAATTGTAAAGTATGTCGCCAAATTTTGAAGCTTCATCAAGATACTCTTGTTCTCTTAGGGACAATCCCCAAAACGAGTGGAAGGCGATCAAATTTGAGTAAGGAATTAAGTCTGAGCTGCAAAGCTAAAAAATTGAAGGAGGAGTTTACCTCTAGTGGAAATAATTTCTACAGTAAAGGCTATAAATTTCATAAGAATCTACACCCTTTACCCATAATTTCAAATGACAAGTAAAGATGAGCCCATGCTAGTAAGACTATGACGTTATTTGTAGAGTATAGAAAATGGAATCAAGTCACCATCAAGAATAAAAAAATCCCTTGCCTAGGATAGATGATCTCTTAGATCAATTGAGAGGAGCTTCAATATTTTCAAAGATAAACTTGAGGTATGTGTACCGTCAAATTACGGTCAAAAGTGAAGATATTCCTAACACAACTTTTAAGACAAGATACAACCACTATGAGTATGTAGTGATGCATTTTGGAGTTACCAATGCCCTTTCTATTTTATGAATTACATGAACCAAATTTTTAGGCATTTCTTAGATAAGTTTGTGGTGGTGTTCATCGATGATATTCTAATCCACTCCGGGAGCTTGGGTGAGCATGAGGGACACATGAGGATGTGAGGTTTTAGGACATATCATCTCTTGTAAGGGAGTAGTAGTTGATTCTAGTAAGATAGATTCAATATTAAGTTGGCCCCAACCTAAATCAATGACTAAAGTAAGAAATTTCCTAGGATTGACGGGTTACTGTAAGAAATTTATTGAGAGATTTTCTAATCTAGTCTTACCTCTCACCAAGTTGACAAGATAAGAGAAAACTTTTGTGTGGGATTAAGAGTGTGAGGATAATTTCCAAGAGGCAAACTATCCAACCTATTTTCTTGAATTTGCAGTTGTAGTCCTTGCTTTTAAATTTGGAGGCATTACTTGTATAAAGCAAAATTTGAGGTTTTTAGTGATAATAAAAACCATAAGTATTTGTTTGATCAAAAGGATTTAAATATGAGACAAAGAAGGTGGATGAAGTTCCTTAAGGACTACGATTTTGAGTTGAAATATCACCTTGGGAAAGCTAATGTAGTGGCTGATGCTCTAAATAGAAAATCCCTACGTGTAGCTTGTATGATGGTACAAGAGACAAGTCTAATAAAATAATTTAAAGATATGAATTTGGATGTGTCCCATAATGCTTTAAGCTTGAATCGGAACAGGCTAGAAATTAGTAATAACTTGATAGGGATAATACAAAATGAACACCTATTAGCTAAAGTACCGCAGTCTCTTGTAGACAAGGAGAACAATACCTTATCTGGTGACGATTTAGTGTTGTTTAAGGATAAGATCATTGCTCCTAAGGATGAGAATCTTAAGGATACGATTTTAGATGAAGCTCATAACATTAAGTTCACGATGTACCCAAGAATAACTAAAATGTATCAGGATTTGAGAAAAATGTACGAGTTTTTTGTCTTTGTCTGGTATACGAGTTTTGTGTCTTTACGGTGAATCCTTTGTCGAAGAATAATTTATTTAGGTTACGAAGAACTTAATTCTGGGCAGTTTTGTTAAAAAATCCCTGGTTACTGAAAATTGTATCTGTCAATTAAGTTGCGACGAGAGTAGATATTTTTATCAAATGGTTTGAGAGATTATGGGTGAAATGATAATTTTGATAAATATCTAGATATTTTTAGATATTTGTTATATACATACATACATACATATATATATATATATATATATATGGAAAAGAAAAGGAAAGAGAAAATGGAGAAAAGGAAAGAAAATAGAACAAAGGAAAATGTGTATTAAGAGTTAAGATTTAAATGATTGCCGTGAAAATCGTTAAGAGTTAAATGAGTATTAAAAATGGAGAATCTTTTAATATCTACATTTACTTAATGATTGTCGTGGATAGAGTCAGTGTATGCTCATGCATTTTATAGTACATGGCGATTGAATGGACCATGGTGATAGTGGTGACCGGATGGGCCACAAGATGATTCCATGTGATTTGTTGGTTTATCTTATCCTTGCGGGAATTGTCGCATCGTGTAAGGTTTCTGATAGATTGTACATTTTTGGTAAATCGTACTGACCCTTTATAGGTGGCACCTTGGTAAATAGTACTTTGGCCTGTGATAGACAATACATTTACGATTTACATTTTTAGTAAATCGTGTTGACCCGTGATAGGTAGCACATCGGTAATTTAGTACTTCGGCCTGTGATAGGCGATATAATTATGATTTACGGCCCTTCGAGGAGAGTTTTGGTTTGAAATTCGGAGTCCATGCATTTTGGCATATACGCATTGCATTAGGGTGCTTGCCACGCGAGTCATGTTTGATTCAAGAGTGTGATTGATTGCAAAACCTTTTCAAAACACAAGTTGTCATGGTGATTGTGCTATAATTGCTAAGTGTGAATGTTTTTGATTTGTGTGTAAGTGTGATTGATTGCAAAACCTTTTTGAAACTCAAGTTGTCATGGTGATTGTGCTATAATTGCTAAGTGTGAATGTTTTGGATTTGTGTGTAACTGTGATTG
This sequence comes from Cicer bijugum, assembly GCA_037974875.1. Lineage (NCBI taxonomy): Eukaryota > Viridiplantae > Streptophyta > Magnoliopsida > Fabales > Fabaceae > Cicer > Cicer bijugum. The sequence goes on from JBBPBT010001460.1 coordinate 316,641, forward strand.
ATTGTAAAACCTTTTCGAACTCAAGTTGTCATGGTGATTGTGCTATAATTGCTAAGTGTGATTGTTTGAATTTGTGTATAAATGTTGATTGATTTCGAAACCCTTTTAAAAGCTGCATTTTGCTATTTTTCTATTGTTTCCTGATGTGTATTTGAATACAGAAGATTGTATTAGAATATAGACATCCTGTTTTTGCTGGTGACTTATGTGTAGTCGAATACAGAAGGCTATATTCGAATACATACATGCTATTTTTGCTTCTGACTTATGTGGAGTCAAATACAAAAGGCTGTATTCGAATACATACATGTTTTTGCTGTTGACTTATGAAACAATCTTGTTTCGAATACAACAGTGCAGTTTTGTAAAAATTTCATTTTTCAACTTTGTTTATGCATGTCTAGCATATGGAAACCTTTTTAAGGTGCAGGTTAAGTTGAAAGGTTATTTTGTGCATTTAAAAACGTAAATGCTATGTGTTAATTGCTAATTTCTGTTGGTGACCCTTTACAACTATTGTAGAAATTTGGGCTTTGCCCTCATATGAGAACCAGGATCTTCCCATCGGTTAGTACCCGGTGGATGAGAATGTAGTTGAACACACCTGATTAGAGCTGTGTAAGGAGGATCTTGCGGGGCGTGTGATGATCATCCAAATGTATAGTTTTTTGTAGAATGATCAGATTAGGTTGACGTATAGGGACTAGACGTCTTTCCGTTTGGGTTGTGTTTATTTTAATTTGGAAGAATGTACCTATACCAATATTGTTAGCTTGATATTTTATTTTGATGGGTTCCACGTACCATTTTTTGATGTGATGTGGGGAGTTAAAATTCTTGGGGAAATGCTTTTGTATAGGTGTCTGCCGAGAATACTCCAGGGATATGAGCTATGTCTGATAGGCCTCATAGCCCTAGTGTATTTTAATGTTTGAATACTTTGGGTTTTGATTTCAAAAACTATTTCGCTGCTTGTAAATATTTGTTAACTTTGTCGTTATGTTAAGACTTAAATATTTATCCAAAAATATTTCCTTACTTATTTCTTAGTGTTTATGAATTTGTTTTAAAAAAATAACGCACTCGCGCTGTTAAAATTTAGGGTGTTACAGATAATACAAAATAAACACCTCTTAGCTAAAGTACTACAATCTCTTGTTGTAACACCCCGATTTTTAAGAGCGCAAGTGTATTTTTTTTAAATAAAGAAATAAAACAAAGAAATAAAGAAGCAAATACTTTTGGAGAAAATATTTAAGTCGTAACACAACGACAAAAGTCAACAGTATTTACAAACAACGGAAACAGTTTTTGAAACAAAATCCAAAGTATTTAAATAGCAAAATACAACGGGGTTATGAGACCTATCAGAAGTAGCTCATACCACTGGGGTATTCTCAGCAGACACATGCATAAAAGCATTGCCCCAAGAGTCTATACTTTCCCCACGTCACATCAAAACTTAATCAACCAAACTTCACACCTCTAATCAATTACGACAACCCACAACAACAACTTTATATATATATACAATCATCATAGTATAACAAACATAACTCGAGTGCCAAACACTATAATGCAATGCGTATATGCCAAAATGCATGATTTTCAGAATTCCAAATAAAATCCTCCTCGAAGAGGCGTAAATCATAATTGTTCCGCCTATCACAGACCAGTACTAATTACCGAGGTGCAATCTCTCATGGATCAACATGATTTACTAGCGTGCAATCGCTCACAAACCAGCACGACATGCAAGAGTGAAGTCGCTCACAAACCAACACAATTTTCTAGAGTCCAATCACTCACCGATCAACACATTCTAGAGTGCAATCTCGCATAGATCAACACAACATATAATAGTGCAGTCGCTCACAGACCAACACAATTTTCTAGAGTGCAATCGCTCATAGAGCAACACATTCTAGAGTGCAATCTCTCACAGATTAGCACAACATACAAGAGTGTAGTCGCTCACAGACCAACACGATTTTTTAGAGTGCAATCGCTCACAAATCAACACATTCTAGAGTGCAATCTCTCACAGATTAGCACGACGCGACAATCTCTGCAAGGGTAAGATGAACCAACAATTCACATGGCATCATCCCGTGGCCTATCACGGTAACCACTATCACCATGGTCCCATCGCGACCACCATATACTATGAAAATATTTCTCATTTTTAATACTCGTTTAGCACTAACGATTTATTTAGATACAACGCAGAGCATACTCAAACATAATTATTCACACTAATTATAATGTCCACAAACACATATAAATCACATCTCCAAATCCAATACACACATAAATTGAATTAAATTCATTTTCCACTAATTCACACATAAACTTCTTCAAAAAAAATTAATAATATTAATTATGAACACATCAATTTTACCAAACATGAATCACCACAATTTTCAAATATTAATTACCCATATTCAATCTCCAATATTTTCAACCATAAATCACCACAACAACATTAATATATCACAGTTCTCCCTACCGCTAACTCGGTGCCAACGATCTCGATTCTTTTTCGAGACTCAAGGAGCTAACTACATAAACATAAATATTTATAATAATTTGTTCACAATAAAATTAATCCAACCACAATAAAATTCTCAAAATTAAATCTTTCTCACACATCAAACTTTTAAAATCAAATAATCTATATTATTTACTTAAAATTAAATAAAATAAATATTGTCCAAATTTCACATTCACACACTCAACTATTAAAGTACCAAAATTTTTGAGTTAATAAAATACTCTAAAATTTTTTTCTTTGTAAACTCAGTCCAAGAGTAATTAAAAGAGTAACATTTTAAACTCTAACCATTTTTAATTTCAATCTATCTTTTTGCTCAAACTCTTTAACTTAGTTAAAATTTGAACTTTTTCACAACTTTAACAATGCTATTTTTTTTTTTTTGTAAAATTTCAATTTCAATTCAAACTGATTTATTTGAAATAACTCATTACTTAACTCAAACTCATCAAATTTAATTGCCGTCAATTCACACCAACAACAATCAATTCAATTTCACAACACACATATGACACCTCAATTAAATTTCAACAATTCAAACATAACTCTCCCAATTTTAAAACTCCACGTTTTTACACATAAACCACCAAATTTCATCAATTTATTTTTTACGAAATCCGCAAATATACCACATCTAAAAAATTCATGATAATAATTATGAACATATAAAGCACACCAAACTTGAATCACCACAAACCACACCTCAAATTTAAATTCCACTAAATTTCACATAATCACATTAAAATTCTTTTTCCACAAATCTACACCTTAAATACATCAAATTTATTTTCCACAAAATCACAAATAATGTCCTAAATGCAAACTAAAAATTTGGAAGGAGCCCTTACCTCCGTTGTAGCTTTAACAACCGATTACGGCACCGCGATTAATTACGGTAAAGTTTTTGCTCAACTCGTCGCTTTGAAAACTAGCTCACTAGCACTATAGCGTGGCAAGGAGCAACTTTCCCTTATGTCACTTCTCGAAAGGGAGCTTAGATCTAGTAGATAAATGAGTATTTGTGTTTGACGGTTTTGGTTTTCTACCCACACTTGGTCTCTGTGTTTTTCTTGAAACAAAGAAATAAAAGAAAGTTGGAGAAGGCATGGCTTCATTTTCCTCTGTTCGTTCCATACACATATATATATATATATATATATATATATATTACTTACACTAAACCACTAAATATGATATATATATATATATATATTATAATTAAACCAATCCAACAAATATCTAATTATATAGATATTTTTTTCTTAAAGTCATCATTACACTCATCCTATCGCACCACTTCTTAAATCACTTTTTCAGAAAAATATCTACTCTCGCCACAATTCAATCGACAGATAATTTTTTTTGAAAAATGCTACATCTCAGATTTTTTTCATCCATAAAAGATTCACTGTAATTAAATAAAATTGTTTATCGACGAATAATTTTAATCGGGTCTCCAAAAAGATATTTTTGGCATTTAACTCACAAAATACCATAAAATTGTTTAAAAAGCCTCAGAAATTCAACACAAAATTCCTCAAAATACAAAAATTTAAATTTAAAATTAAGGGTCTTACATTACTACCCTCCAAAAAGAAGTTTCGTCCTCGAAACTTAAAGTACGAGTAACAATCCACACTAGATTTGTACTCAAATTCAACATACAAGTCACAACTTGTTTCACCCGCTCTACTTGAAGAAAGTGTTGTCTACCCTTTTTCATAGGGTGCTTAATAACTCTACACACTACCATAGCTAGTAAGGATCGTCTGTTCCATTCAACATGATTTTGTCTACTATCAACAATAGATTAATGATGATTAGTTTCTAAATTTGTCAATTTGTAGCCAACAACCATGATTGTAAGACCCGTAATTTTAAATTATACCTTATGTATTTTAATGGATTTTGATATTGAACTCAGGGGCTTGTTAGCCAAGTTATTAATATTTTGGAGTTTATATGACCAAAAAGATATTTTGATGCATGATTAGAATTACTCGTCGATAAATAAATTAAATTAACTGCAGTGAATCTTTTGCGAAGAGTTTAATGCGTTATGGGTGAAAGGGTAATTTAATAAATATCTAAAGATTTGGAGATATTTGTTAATTATTATTAATATATATCTAAAGAAAAGGAAAGGAAGGAAATAGAAAGAAAAGAAATTGAAAGGAAAGAAAGAGAAAGGAGAGAAAGCAAAAAAATTTCCATCTTCTTCCTCTGCTCGCGTTAAACAACCCTTCCCCTTCTTTTTCCATTTTCGCTTTTCTTTGCTTCCTTTTACTCAAGAATATAAACCCAAGGCTTAGTGGGTGATAGGACAAGGATTACTCAACTTCACTCTTTCTCTTTGATCCGAAAACAAAGAAAAACGGTTTAGGGATTTCAAAACCGTCAAACACAAACCTCGCCGTTTCTTCTAGATCCAAGCTTCGTTTCGCGAAGGGATAGAAGAGAATGTTACTCACCACTACACTACGGTGCTAGTGAGCTAACTTTGGAAGCAGTGTTACGAGCCGAGATTTTACCGAATTTGCTCGCGGTACTGTAATCGCACGTTAAAGCTAACGTGAAGGTAAGGGCTCCTTCCAAACTTTTAGTTTGCATTTAGGGACTTACTTGTGGTTGTGTGGAAAATAATTTGGTTAGGGTTAAAGTAATTTTTTGTGGAGAATGAATTTTAAACCCATTTATCTATGATTTCGAGTATATGAAACTTGTTGTGTTTGAGTGATGGATTGTGTTAATTTGTGTCGTCGTATTCGGCGTGTTCATACTTGATGTTTGTTGATTGATGTGTTTTGGTGTGAATTATGGATTGAATGTGAAAGTATGTTTGAGTTTGTTTTGTTTGGAATTCGAAAACCATTAAGTGAAACGAGTATTAAGAATGGGGAATCTCTTAATGTCTTGTTTACTTAATGTGTGTTTGGAAAAAATCGTTTAAGTTAACTGGGCATTAAGAATGGGGAATCTCTTAATGTCTTAGTTACTTAATGTTGTTTTGAAAATCGTTTAAGTTAACTGGGCATTAAGAATAGGAAATCTCTTAATGTCTTGGTTACTTAATGTTTGTTTTGGAAAACCGTTTAAGTTAAAAGAGTATTAAGAATGGGGAATCTCTTAATACTTTTGTTTGCTTAATGTTTTGTTTTGAAAATCGTTAAGTTAAATGAGTATTAAGAATGAGGAATCTCTTAATATCTGTGTTTATTTAATGTCGTCGTAAAAATGATTTTGTGGGGAAATGAATTGTTGTGTTTTGGCGTGAATTGTGTAATAAATTTGTGAATATGTTTGAGTTTGTTCTGTGTGGGATTTGAAAACCATTAAGTTAAATAAGTATTAACAATGGGGAATCTCTTAATGTCTTGTTTACTTAATGTGTGTTTGTTTGAAAATCGTTTAAGTTAACTGGGCATTAAGAATGGGGAATCTCTTAATGTCTCGGTTACTTAATGTTGTTTTGAAAATTGTTTAAGTTAACTGGGCGTTAAGAATGGGGAATCTCTTAATGTCTCGTTTACTTAATGTTTGTTTTTTTGGAAAATCGTTTCAGTTAAATGAGTATTAAGAAAGGGGAATCTCTTAATGTCTTGTTTACTGAATGTTTTGTTGTGGAAATCGTTTAAGTCAAAAGTATATTAAGAATGGGGAATCTCTTAATATGACTGTTGCTTAATGTTTGGTGTGAAAATCGATTAAGCAAATGAGTATTAAAAATGAGAAATCTTTTAATATCTTCATTTACTTAATGATCATTGTAGATGGAGTCAGTGTATGCTCATGCATTTCACTTTGGTAAATTGTGCTGACCCGTGATAGGTGGCACCTCGGTAAATAGTACTGACCCGTGATTGGTGGTACGTTTACGATTTACGTTTGGCAAGTTGTGTTGACCCGTGATAGGTGGCACCTCGGTAAACAGTACTGACCCGTGATAGGTGGTACCCTGACGACTTACGCTTTTTCGTTTGGTAAATCGTGCTGACCCGTGATAGGTGGCACCTCGGTAAACAGTACTGACCCGTGATAGGTGGTACGTTTACAATTTACGTTTGGTAAGTTGTGTTGACCCGTGATAGGTGGCACCTCGGTAAACAGTACTGACCCGTGATAGGTGGTACGTTTACGACTTACGTTTCTTGGTGAATTGTGTTTGTCCGTGAGAGACTGCACAAGTGTTTGTCCGTGAGAGACTGCACAGGTGTTTGTCCGTGAGAGACTACACCCTGGTAAATTGTGAATTGTTGGTTCATTTTGTCCGTGTGGGTATTGTGTTATAAGTGTTAAGTGTTATGTTTTGGAATTTGGTGATAACATGTTTAATTGCAATACAATTTCGAAACTCATGATGTTGTAGTGATTGTGTTATAAGTGTTAAGTGTTATGTTTTGGAATTTGATGATAACATGTTTGATTGCAATGCCATTTCGAAACTCATGATGTTGTAGTAATTGTGTTATAAGTGTTAAGTGTTATGTTTTGGAATTTGGTGATAACATGTTTGATTGCAATACCATTTCGAAACTCATGATGTTGTAGTAATTGTGTTATAAGTGTTAAGTGCTATGTTTTGGAATTTGGTGATAGCATGTTTGATTGCAATACTGTTTCGAAACTCATGATGTTGTAGCGATTGCGTTATCAATGCTAAGTGTTAAGATTCAGGATTATGTATGAATGTGATTGTGTTAGTTTATGAATTTTTGAAAGAATACACAGGGAAATCGATTTACCCAATCGATTTGATGAGTTACAAGGGCCCTGTCTTTCACGAAATCGATTTACCCAATCGATTTTGTAATATGTTTTTCAAAACCATTTAAGAAAATTGATTTGCCAAATCGATTGGATTCATTACAGGGGCTATGTCTTTCACGAAATCGATTTCCCCAATCGATTGATGCAAGTTCAGAGTTCAGTTTTCACTGAAAACTTTCATGAAATCGATTGGCCCAATCGATTGGCTCAGTTGAAAATCTTATTTTGAGTTTGATAATTGATTGCTCAATTAATTTATCAATGTTTTGTTCAGTTATGTATTACTTGATGGATTGAGAACTCTATTTGATTTCATTTACATTTGGCAAGCATTATATGAACTTTTAGCATATGGAAAATTCTTTTAAGGTGCATGCTTAGTTGAGAGATATTTTGTGCATTTGAAAACTTAAATGTTATGTGTTAACTGTTAATTTCGATTGGTGACCCTTTACAACTATTGTGGAAATCTGGGCTTTGCCCTCAGATGAGAGTCAGGATGATCCTACCGGTTCGTACCCTATGAATGGGAATGTAGATGGGAATGCTTGATTGAAGCTACTTTAGGAGGATCTCACGGGGCGCGTGGAGATCACTCAGGGTGTTTAGTTGTTTTGTAAAGTGATCAGACTAGGTTGACACAGAGGGAACAAATGTCTTTCTTTTGGGTTGCTTTCATTTTTAAACTGGAAGACTGTACCACTTTTGTTATGTAAATATTTTGAATTCATATTTTGAGAACTTTTTCCGCTGCTAATAAATTATAATGACTTAATTATTTATCCAAAGGTGTTACCTTATTTATTTCTCTGTTTTATTTAATTTCTTTTGAAAAAAAAAATACACCCTCGCTTTGAAAAACGGGGTGTTACAATGATGGTGGCTTAGACTATCTTAACCGAACTGTAATAGCACTCTTTGTGACTTACACTTAAGGTTATCCTAATGCACAAGCAGTCAAACAATCTTCTCAAGGTCCACTGAGTTTCCTTTATCTTTCTATGACTTTGATCCTATCGACAAAGTACAATCGCGGATAGCTATGTCAGATAGCCTCATATACGTCTACTTGGTACGAAACATTCATTAGGTATCAAACCAAAAACTAAGTATGACACTAACATACTGAGCACATAACAATCATTACCGCCGAGAACTCCCTAATTTCTCCATTGCCCACAAATCCTCGATTTCTATAGTCACACAACTACATCAAACCACAGTGTCCTTATCAAAATGTTGGTCTAATTATAACTTTAATAATTACATCTCAACACCTGGTTGGTGATCAAAGTTTCCTTAAATATTTTCGGCAACATGCGAGGACTATACCACCTACAACACACAAACTTCCTTCGGGTTAAGTGCTTCACTTCAAGAGTCATGTCTCCAACAAAATCCAACTTGAATTTCATTCCTAATTAAGACCTACATTTTTGTCATGCCTTAATACCTCAAATTCGCGATTCACTAATCCATTTCCTACATACTTCGCAATTCTGGAAAAACCCAAAAATAATTTTCCTATATTTACTGCCAACATTCATTCTGATATTTCTCAATTCCGTGACGTCCTTTATTTGCAGCTTGATGATTATCTTTTCATTATGACAGGTCAAACATATTGTATTCACTCCATCACTTTTTCTACCTTGAACCTTGATACATCTTCATTGTAGTGATTTCAATAAATCAAGCCTTACTAGTTCCCACCAAACTTTTCCGTTTCCAACTCAATTCTTCCCTACCAAACAAACATTTAACTCTGTTGATCGATAAACACAACAGAAAACCCCATGACATGTACTCAGGTAGCGCCTTTGTATCATTGGCATACCTTTATAATAACAATGTCTGAATTACAGGTGAGATAATTCCACTCAGGAATCTTTAATTGACATAAGCTACATCTCTATATTCTGCTCCAACAAGGTTTCTTGGCATATTTTCCAAAATTTGGCTTGCTCGCTGGATTTTGATTCCTTCTCAACCTTCACTGAGATGCAAACCGGAAGAATCAAACAATCGAATGTCCTAAAGAACTATTTCTCAAATGTTCTCAACAAGCATTTCTTATGGATCAATTAGCTATAAACCTCATCCTCACAACTTTGCAGTAAAATATCTCAAAGATCCACATATTTTTCATCGTCCATCTAGTCACTGAAACACTCATTTTAAATCTTAACTTCCCAACCTTCACTGTAAAGATCAACATCTAAGCCATAAATCATTTGTTACATTTCTTCTTTTTCACTTGCTATCATTAAATCAAATTCTAAAATCCGATCCTCGAAATCTCCAAATACTCATCACACCGTATAATTTCATCCATTTCATCTTAAGATACAATACAAGGTCTTATTCATCATTGACTCTAATCGTCTTAGTAATCTCACTAATTAAAAACTCTTCTAATCATGACACAACATTTTTTGTAGATCTTCAAACACTCTCATCGATAACCTGAATTATTTATCCCTTGTCTATCTCAACTACCTCAATTATACAAGTTTAAGGCATCGCTTGGTCCTCCATCCAACCTTGTCGATTTTAAATCATCGACTTAAAGATCAACCATCTTAGGGTCCCAGATCAAATCTCGAATAATCCCTCCGACTTATCAAAATATTCCCACTCTCCTAGTAATTACCATCCTTTAATAACCACTCAAAGCTTACATTGTTACAATCTCTATGCATTCTCGTACTCTATACTTCCCATGCCACTAAATAGTAACATGTGGTTCAATAGATCCAGACTTAACTCCTTGTGTTTATCCAGACTTCACCCAAAATTCACACTTACGCGTCTATAGTTTCATCTAAAATCACTATCCATACTTACCATCTCCTAATCAACACATAGATTTTTCACTTATTGAAGAAATATATATTCTCACTCCTATAATTGTCATGAGATTCATACTTAATAATTTGAGTCGCGAATCTAGTTTAACTCGAATGCTCGATTTTACTCCTCATGGTATCGACTATTCCTCAAAGTGTACTTTATCTTACCAAAGTAGTATTTACCCCTAACTTGTAGCGCCCCTTAACTTCAACGCAAGTCTCATTTGTTGACACCTAAGCACCAAATGTTATTCCAAATGGAATCCCTGTCTTCTCAATAATTCTATGGTGTTTACACCCCTTTGGCAGTTATCAAACTTCATCCAGTCTCATCCTGAAATCTACCAAGCGAACACCTAATACTCTTCTTAAAAAGCTCTCCACTTAGATCTTTGCATGAAATCGCATATTAGTCTAACTTTAATCCATCCATAACCATCATCTTGGAGTTACCATCAAGAACATAGCCTCTTTGTCCTTGGAACCACTTCATAAATCCCATGCTGTCATGATTCGTCTCAACCCTATTTGACAATTAATCATTTCGAAGATCTTTCCAACTTCTTGAATCCACTGAACAGTTTTTTCTGGGTTCTCCTCACCCTTGAACTTTGGAGGATTGTAACGACGAAAATATTCCAATCCCCTTGACAGAGCAACATATATCATTCTTTCCCTCTTCTCCAGATCCTGCAGAGTCTTTGCAACAGTATGTACAACAACAAAAGCAACCACATTATTCATAGCTTCAACCATTTGATCATCCCTATTGACGTTGACTCTTGCTGCGTCATCCCTTTTTGGAGTCATTGTTTCCTCAAAACCAACATCAAGAAGAAATCTCAACACCCCTTAGAATAATTCCAAAAATAACTTCCGACTACATCAATACATAACAACAACACCATACCTGACAACTCAAACAACTTAACCCGACGCATGATCAGATAACAACCCCCAACCTATAGGTTGACCTACAATCTAAACCAAAAGCTCTAATACCCCTATGCAACATCCCGATTTTTAACAGCGCGAGTGCATGTTTTTAAATAAAGAAATAAAACAATGAAATAAAGAAAGAAATACTTTTGGATAAAATATTTAAGTCGTAACACAACGACAAAAGTAAATAATATTTACAAACAGTGAAAATAGTTTTTAAAACAATATCCAAAGTATTTAAATAGCAAAATACAACGGGGCTATGAGACCTATCAGAAGTAGCTCATACCTTTGGGGTATTCTCGGCAGACACCTGCATAAAAGCATTGCCCCAAGAATCTCTACTTTCTCCACGTCACATAAAAAAATGGAACATGGACCCATCAAAATAAAGGTCATTAGACAGTTTAAGCATAGATACAATCTTCCAAAATGAAATAAATACAATCACGAATTAAAGACATCTAGTCCTTATACAACTACCTAATATGATCATGCTACAAAAACTACACAATCTGGGTGATCTCCACGTGCCCCACAAGATCCTCCTGACATAGCTTCGATCATGTATGACTAACTACTTTCCCATCTCCAAGGTACTAATCAGTAGGATAATCCTGGTACTCATATAAGGACAAAGCCTATATTTCTACAATAATTGTAAAAGTCACCAACCGAAATTAACAAATATCACATAGTAAACTTCTTATATTTCTATATGCTCAAAAGAACCTTTCGTCTTAGCATACTCCTCGAAAGGGTTTTCGTATATCCAAAAATGCATAAACAATGTTGAAAAATGAAGTTTTAACAATTATGAACACATAATTAACACCAAATTAATCTCCACAAAAACACACCTTAATCACACATCGAATATTGATAACATCAATTATGAACACATATGTACATCAAAATTTAATCAACCCAACTTCACACTTCTAAGCAATTACGACAACCCACAACAACAACCAAATATGTATATACAATCATCATAGTATAACAAACATAACTCGAGTACCAAGAATTATAATGCAATGCGTATATGCCAAAATGCATGATTTCTGGAATTCCAAATAAAACTCTCCTCGAAGAGGCGTAAATCATAATTGTACCGCCTATCACAGACCAGTACTAATTACCGAGGTGCAATCTTTCACGGATCAACATGATTTACTAGCGTGCAATCGCTCACAGACCAGCACGACATACAAGAGTGCAGTCGCTCACAAGCCAACACAATTTTCTAGAGTACAATCACTCACCGATTAAGACATCCTAGAGTGCAATCTCTCACAGATCAGCACGACATACAAGAGTGCAGTCGCTCATAGACCAACACGATTTTCTAGAGTGTAATCGCTCACAAATCAACATATTCTAGAGTGAAATCTCTCACATACCAACACAACATACAAGAGTGCAGTCGCTCACAGGCCAACACGATTTTATAGAGTGCAATCGCTCACAAATCAACACATTCTAGAGTGCAATCTCTCACAGATTAGCACGGCGCAACAATCTCTGCAAGGATAATATGAACCAACAATTCACACGGAATCATCCCGTGGTCTATCACAGTCACCACTATCACCATGGTGCTATCGCGGCCACCATGTACTATGAAATGCATGAGCATACTATGACTCTTTTCACCACAATCATTAAATAAATGCAGCTACTAAAAGATTTCCCATTTTTAATACTCATTTAGCAGTAATGATTTTTCATATACAACACATAACATACTCAAACATAACTATTCACACTAATTTTAATTTCCACAAACACACATAAATCACATCTCCAAATCCAATCCACACATAAATTGAATTAAATTCATTTTCCACTAATTCACACATAAACTTTTTCAATAAAAATTCATAATATTAATTATGAGCACATCAATTTCACCAAACACGAATCACAATAATTTTCAAACATTAATTACCCATATTCAATCAGAGTTCTCCCCACTGCTAACTCGGTGCCAACAATCTCGATTCTTTTTCGAGACTCAAAGAGCTAACTACATAAACATAAATATTTATAACAATTTGTTCACAATTGTAAGTCATGAGCTTCCCTGATCAAGTTTTTGATTTAAGTCCCAAACATACAGTACACATGAAATATTTGCTTTATCTAATGTATTGAATTGAGAAACATTTCAGGCAAACATGAAGACACCACACACATGGAACAATAGCTTGCAACTCAAGGAATCAACCAAAGTTGGAAGATGCACTTGAGGAAGATGCAAAATTGTATAGTGGTATTAGGTGTCAAAGTATCAAGTTGAGTAGACTAATCACTAGGGTCTCACACTTAAGTCCTTGCCAATGAACTTTTATCATTCATTCAAGTTTTATCAAACTCAACTCTGAATAAATCGAATAGACAATCGATTCAATAGTTCATCAATCGAATGGCACATAGACTGTTAAAAATAGTTGAGGTCTGTAACAGGCTCACTCGATTGTCAACTCGATTGCACAATGGATTGACAATTCGATTGACGCTAAATTTTGAGTTACAGAGAGCACTCAGTTTTATGCCAACTCGATTGACCACTCGATTGTCAACTTGATTGTCTGAAGTGTCTGAGTCACTTTGATCACGATACTCGATTGACATATCGATTGATGCTATTTCTCAAGTTACAGTGAGCACCCAGTTTTGGCCAACTCGATTGCTCACTCTAATGAAAGAAAATCATAACATCAGGTCTGAGTCACTTTGATCACGACACTCGATTGACAAATCGAGTGATGCTACTTCTCAAGTTACAGTGAGCACCCAATTTTGGCCAACTCGATTGCTCACTCGATTTAAAGAAAATCATAGCATCAAGTCTGATTCAGAAATTGAATGAATCGATTGTCCAATCAAGTGAAGCTTATATAATTCAAGTTTCCAGAAACACAAGACATATGACACTCGATGCAGCAATCGAATGAAACTTTATAAATTCGATTGGGCAATCGAATGTCCTAGTGTTTTCCTTGAATATATATAAGATGCCTCAATCATTTTTTTATATAACTCTTGCACAAAACTTTTCATAATTTTCAGAATCTTTTGCTCTCAATTTTTGCACACCTCTGAAAAACACTTTGAAAGAAAAGTTTCTCAACACACAAAAATATTCATTGGCAAATCAATTCTTTGTGTGATGCTAGAGTGATTGAATACAATTCTTGATACTTCTTTTCTTTGTTCATGTAAAAGACAATTCTTTGTATTTGAAGTTGTAGAAAATCCAGTTTGGAAACTGGTGGCTATCCTTGTTGGTGTGATATCATCAGGAGGAAGTTTACTGTGATCTTGTGTGAGTTTGGGGATAAACTCCAAGGATCAAGTGGTGACAAGATAGGAGTGAAGGGAGTTAGATTGATAGGTCGTGTAGAAGACTGGAAAATCTGTAAAAGTACTCGAATTCATTCTATAGCAAAAGGCTGAAATCACATTGTGATTTCGGCACTGGATGTAGGCCGTTAGATCAACGGCTGAACCATGATATATCGCAGTGCAATCTTTCTTATCCTTTCTCTTTAATTTTTAGTATTGTATACCCGCTTATTCTTGTATGCTTCTTGATAATTTTGTATGTGATTTTAAATTTCCGCTGTGTGTGAGTTGTATGAATGTTGCATGATTAATATGGGAATTATGTCGAACTAGTTGGATTTGATCTTAATTCTCTCGTTGTTAATCAAAAGAAGTCATAGTTTTCCAACAATTGGCATCAAGAGCCTATCTTTTTTAGAGAAAAACTCATAAAAGAAAATGACTTCTTTGGATTTCCTAGGAGAAGGAGCATCTCTAACCAGACCCCCTGCTTTTAATGGTACAACATACATGTATTGGAAAGAGAGGATGCTCATCTTTCTAGAAGCATGTGGGCTGGACATTCTAGAGGCAGTGGAAAATGGTCCTTACGTGCCCAAAATCGCAGGCACTAAGGGATCATCATGCATCATCAAAACAAGAGCTGATTGGTCCGATGATGACAAAAAGAAAGTTGGTTACAATGCTAAAGCAAAGAATATTATAACATCAGCTTTAAGTGCAGAAGAATTCTTCAGAGTGTCAAACTGCAAGACTGCAAAGGAAATGTGGGACACATTGCAAGAAACACATGAAGGTACTACAGATGTCAAATGGGCAAGAACAAATACACTTATGCACGAGTATGAACTTTTCTGCATGAAGAAAGACGAATCTATAAATGATCTACAAACAAGATTCACTCACATTATCAACAATCTACATGCCCTGGGAAAAGTTGTGGATAATGAACAGCAGATAGGAAAAGTTATGAGGTATTTGTCAAGGGAATGGCAGCCCAAGATAACTGCTATTGATGAGTCTAAAGATCTTGCCAATATGACCATAGCAACACTGTTTGGAAAGCTTCGTGAACATGAGATGGAATTACACAGATTAAATGAGACAGAGCAATCAAACAGAAAAAGCAAAGGACTTGCACTGAAGACTCAAACTCACAAAGCAAAATCTGAACCAGATTCAGAAAGCTCAAAAAGTGAATAGAGTGAAGAGCCTGAGATAGGTATGTTGGTCAAAAAATTTAAAAAGTTTCTGAAAAAGAAAGGAAACCAGTCCTGAAAACCTACGAATTCCAAGAGAAAAGGTTTCAGCAAAGGTGATACCAGTGATAGCAAAGTCATAACTTGCTATGAATGTGGGAAAACAGGCCACATCAGATCTGAGTGTTACAAGCTGCAAAACAGAAACAAGCCTACGAAGACTAAGGGCCAGGATCAACATCCTTCAAACAGAAAAGCTTACATTTCCTGGAACGACAATGATGAAGATTCATCTGAAGAATCAGAAAATGAAGAAGCTAACTTGTGTCTTATGGCTAACACTGATTCAGAATCAGACAGTGAGATAAGTACTACATCTAATCCATCTTATGATGAACTTCATGATGCCTTTAATGAATTGCATGTTGAATATGTTAGTGTACTCAAACAACTGATTAGTACTAAGAAACAGCTAGATGATTAGTACTAAGTTAATTTGAAGCATGAGTCTCTTAAAGACACAAATGAAAAACTGAAAAAACAAACTCATGAACTGAAATGTGATGTAGCTAAGTTCAACAGTGGTAAAAACAACATAGATAGACTTCTTAGAAATCAGAGAAATATATATGTTAAAACTGGACTTGGCTATAAACAAAACATGCATGTGAAAAGGCATCAGGAATTTGTTAAATCTAAACAAATCTATGATAAATTTACTAGACCAAATCAGAAGCCATCCCCTACTGTTGTGTGTCACTTTTGTTGCAAAAAGGGACATAAGGTGTTTAATTGCAAACTGAAAAAACGTGCCAACAGAGGATGGAGACAAATTTGGAAAGTTAAGGAACCATCATTTGAAACTAACCCCCCAGGACCCAATTTGAATTGGGTACCTAAATCCAAAACCTGAATCTTTTTATGCAGATATGCTTGGCATCCAGGACTCAATCATGGTATCTGGACAGTGGATGCTCCAAGCATATGACTGGAGACAAGTCCAAGTTCTTGTCTCTGAACTTAAAAAGTGGTGGTTTTGTCAAATACGAAGATAACAACAAAGGGAAGATCCTAGGCATTGGAGATATAGGAAACAACTCAACTGCTGTTATCAAGGACGTTTTATTTGTTGAAGGTCTGAAATACAACTTACTAAGTATTAGTCAGCTGTGTGACAAAGGGTTTAAGGTACACTTTACTTCGATATCCTACACACTTGAGCATAAGGAAGTTGAAGGTATGAAACTGACAGGTAAAAGAGTTAATAATATTTACATGATAGATTTTGATTCCTTACCTGCAAATGATATTTGTTGCTTGTTGTCTAGTGCTGATGAGAGCTGGTTGTGGCACAAGCGAGTGACTCATATTCATATGGACCACTTGAACAAACTTGTTAGTAAGCAGCTAGTCTTAGGTCTCCCAAATAGGAAATTTTCTAAGGATAGGCTGTGTGACTCCTGTGAGAGGAGTAAGCTGGTTAAATCCTCTTTCCCCCCTATAAACTTGGTTCAAACCAAGAAGGTTTTAGAGTTGGTACACATGGACCTGTTTGGTCCATCCCAGGTTAGGAGTTTTGGTGGAAACCTATATGGCTATGTTTTGGTAGATGATTACACTAGGTTCACATGGACATATTTTCTGACTCACAAGAGTGAGGCATTCTCAACTTTTAAGAAATTTGCTGCTATGGTTCAAAATGAGAATAACTAGAAAATCATATCCATAAAAAGTGATCATGGAGGTGAATTCCAAAATGATGCTTTTCAAACCTACTGTGAACATCATGGTATCAAACGCATATTTTCAGCCCCTAGAACTCCACAGCAAAATGGAGTAGTAGAGAGAAAGAATAGATCCTTAGAAGAGCTTGCTAGGACCATGCTTAAGGATTCTAATCTTCCTAAGTACTTTTGGGCTGATGCCATTAACACTGCTGCTCATGTAGTGAATAGGGTTCTTATTAGACCTATACTTAGAAAGACTCCCTATGAGTTATACCAAGGGAGAAAGCCAAACATCTCCTACTTTAGGATTTTTGGGTGTAAGTGCTTTGTGTTAAACAATGGCAAGGGACATCTAGGTAAATTTGATCCTAAGGCAGATGAGGGTATCTTTCTAGGCTATTCCCAGGTTAGTAAGGCCTATAGAATCTACAATAAAAGAACCAAAACTGTAGAGGAGTTTGTACATGTCAAATTTGATGAAAACTTGAACAACACTCCTTCTATAGTTGATAACTCTTTGGATGATATTGTGGATTCTGAACCTGTAGAAACCAGTGAACCTGTACCTCCAACCAACCTAGACTATGTAGAACCTATTAGGGAAGATGATTTACCCAAAGAATGGAAGTTTGCCAAGAACCATCCCATAGACAACATTATTGGAGAGATTTCAAAAGGAGTTTCAACCAGAAAATCCCTTAGAGAGTTTTGCAACCTTACAACCTTTGTTTCGCAAATAGAACCCAAAAACATTAAGGAAGCTCTTATGGACCATGACTGGATAGTAGCAATGCAAGAAGAACTCAATTAGTTTGAGAGAAACCAAGTGTGGACTCTTGTTCCAAGACCAGAGAATAAACATGTCATAGGAACAAGGTGGGTTTTAAGAAACAAAATGGATGAGAATGGTGTCATTACTAGGAATAAAGCTAGGTTAGTGGCCAAGGGTTACAACCAGGAAGAGGGAATAGACTATGATGAGACCTATGCCCCAGTAGCCAGACTAGAAGCTATCAGGATACTGTTGGCCTATGCTTGTATAATGGATTTCAAATTATTTCAAATGGATGTTAAAAGTGCTTTTTTGAATGGAGACATTCAGGAGGAAGTTTTTGTAAGTCAAACTCCTGGTTTTGAAGATCCTAAGCTTCCAAATCATGTGTTTAAACTTACAAAAGCCCTCTATGGCTTGAAACAAGCTCTAAGAGCTTGGTATGATAAGCTGAGCAATTTCCTTTTACAAGAAAATTTTCAAGGGGAAATGTAGATAAAACACTTTTTATCAAAAGACAAGGAAAAGACATTTTATTGGTCCAAATTTATGTTGATGACATAATATTTGGATCAACAAATGATAAGCTTTGTAAAGATTTTGAAAATACAATGAAAGGCAGATTTGAAATGTCCATGATGGGAGAACTGACTTACTTCCTGGGATTTCAAATCAAACAAAGAAAAAATGGCATTTTCCTTAGTCAATCCAAATATTGCAGTGATCTTTTAAAGAAATTTGATTTTGAAAAATTTAAATCCATTGACACGCCTATGAGTCAATCCTGCTACTTAGATAAGGATGAACAGGGTAAAGCTGTAGATGTGACTGTGTTTAGAAGCCTGATAGGGTCCTTATTTTACCTAACAGCTAGTAGACCAGATATCATGTTTAGTGTGTGTATGTGTGCTAGATACCAGGCCAATCCTAAGGAATCCCACCTCAGTGCTGTTAAGAGAATCTTCAGATATCTCATAGGAACCAAAGATCTAGGTTTATGGTATCCTAAGGGATCTACTTGCACTCTAGTTGGTTATTCTGACTTTGACTTTGCTGGATGCAAATTGGACAGAAAAAGTACTTCTGGTACTTTCCAACTCTTAGGGAACTCTCTTGTTTCTTGGCATAGCAAGAAACAAAACAGTGTAGCACTCTCAACTGCTGAAGCTGAGTATGTTGCTGCTAGTAGTTGTTGTGCTCAAATTCTTTGGATGCAGCAACACCTCTCTGATTTTGGTGTGGACCAAGGAACAGTGCCCATTATGTGTGATAATACTAGTGCTATTAATATCACTAAGAACCCTGTCATGCATTCTAGGACCAAGCACATAGAAATAAGGCATCACTTCATTCGAGATCAATATCAACAGGGTAAGATTAAGTTGGAATATGTCAATACAACTGAGCAGTTGGCTGACATTTTCACCAAGGCCTTGCCTAAGGACAATTTCTTCTTTATAAGAATGAAACTGGGCATCATTGATCTCAATGAAATCTGATCCTTATACCCAATTCGATTGCATAATCGAGTGTCTTGTGGCCAGATAAGAACTTTTCATTAAAAACTCGATTGCAAAATCGAATGTTTGATGAACAGTGCTTCATTTTGTCAAATTGGAAACACGATATTCGATTGCAAATTCGATTATTTGGGTCTCAGTTTTTCATTTTTTTTATATATGTTTATTATGTCAATTTCTTCAATCGGATAGACGTTCGAGTGCTGATATCTCAGAAGCCTGACTGTTGAAGATCTCATCACGACAATCGGATGGTAAATCGAGTGCTCATATCTCAGAAACCAGACTGTTGAAGATTTTGTTACGTCATTCGAATGGTCAATCGAATGGTGAATTGGAATATGGTTAAAAATTCGATTGGACAAGCGACTGGTTGGACTAAGTAACTCACAAGTTTGAGATTCTTTGTAAATCAAAACCCGAGCATCGACTGGACAATCGATTGGGATATATCCGTTGAGAAAAATTATAGCCGTTGGATGAGTGTAACGGATACTTATTAAACCCAGAAGTGTAATCGTCCAATTGGGCAATCGGATTTCTATAGTGCTATATAAACCTGGAAAACCCTAATTCGATTTCCCAATCAAATTTCTCACTCTGCTATCATCTCCATCATCCAACTGCAATCTTTCTCTGCATCCAATCAATCTCCAATCTACATACTACAATGGCTCGCGTTAAACAAACAGCTAGACGACCTTCTTTCTCTGCTGCTAAAACCATTCCCCAGAACAACTCCTATTCTTTCTCCTCTACTTCAAGTGGAAGAACACCTTCACCTTCACCCTCACCTCCTCCACCTCCTTCACCTTCGGCCAAAAGAGTATCAATTCCTACACACAAGGTGTTGGCTAAGGATAAGGGCAAAGCTGTTGCCACTACTTTAGAACCTATCAAAAAGAGGAAGGCTCCTCCATCTGAAAAACTGTTGGGTGATGCTATGAAGGAGTTAACCAAGAAGAAGAAAAAGCCTTAATCTGCACCAAAGAAGGTTAAGCCTTCAAAGGAGAAACCTGTTGAAGGTAAAGCTGTTCCTGACTCATTTATTAAGAGAAAAATCTAAGAGGCAAAAACATTGGATTTTCCTTATTTTGATAAAAATGGTTTTTCGTTTCAAAACCATTTAAGATTTCATGGTTTGGAAAACCTTCTTTCCTGTTATTTGGATGTGTATCCAAGGCTAGTGAGAGCCTTCTACTCTACCTTCATCCTGACCAAGACTGGTTTTGCGGCTGAAGTTAAACACAAAAGGATTGCAATGACTTTTGAAGAGTTTTCCAAGCTGAATGGTTTACCATTCTGTGGGTATACCATTGATGGAAGAGCACAAGATGCTCCTGAGGACGAAGGTTGGGAAAACTCTATAGATAAACATGCTGCTTTACAGGAACTTATGATCGAAGGTTTCGTTGAGAAAGGGACTATTCAAGCAGGACAAATGAAGGTTGAGCACAGGTTGCTCATGTACGTGCTAACACGGATGTTAGTACCTAGAGCTGAAAACCATACAGTTGTACAGCAGCTGGACGTTGTCCTGCTGTGGGGGCTGTACAAAGAGCTCAGGATGAGCTGGACGTGGATCGTGCTGCTGAACATGTGGGAATCAGCACAAGGAAAGCACATCCTGCCCTACCCCCAACTGGTGATGAGGATTCTGAGGCATTTCAAGGTGTCTCTAGCCGATGAAGAATCTCTCACAACCACTCATGCATTTGGTGAAGCAATAGTGAACCAAATGCAAATTCGACACATCAACAATGTATGGACAAGGACTCCATCTACTGCTGATCATGCACAACCCAGTGCTGATCAAGGCCAATCTAGTGCCCAAGCACCTGCACCAGCTGAAGGTTCATCTGAGATCATGGCAAAGCTGATGGAGGTCTTAAAAATTCAAGCAGAACACAGTGAACGAGTGGAAACCTCTCTTCTCAAGCTTCAAGCTTCTTTGGAATCTGTTCAGAAGGATGTTTCTGCTATTCAGGAGCACTTAGGGCTTAAAATGTCTTTTGAAGACATTGCAGAGATTGGACATCAATCAACTGCAGAACCAAACTCGGACAACGTAGACGGTTCTGATTCTCATGGGGAGAAGACACCTGCTGAGGCTAATACAGCGGTCTCTCCTCCTCCTGCTGGTGATAATGAGGATCAGCCCTAGTGTCTTTGTTTGTTTAGGTTTAGTGTAGTTGCTGTTTTTTTTGCCCTGTTCTTAAAACTGTTGTTTAATTTCCTCTTGTATCTATGTCTTTTTGTATTAATGACAAAAGGGGGAGATTAATTTGAGATTATTTGCTTTGCATCTGATTATTTGCATCTGATATGCTAGTATGCTTTGATATTGTATATGCTCTGATTGATACATATTATAATTGTGATATGATACATACTATATATTATGCATCTGTTCTGAGACATATTATACTCCATGATGCACCCTGTTTATGCGCTGAAAATGTTTTGTATCATACATTCCAAAACTCAGGGGGAGATTTTAAAATAATCTTAACGTTAACTGTATGTTTGTCATTAAATCAAAAAGGGGGAGTTTGTAAGTCATGAGCTTCCCTGATCAAGTTTTTGATTTAAGTCCCAAACATACAGTACACCAAAAATATTTGCTTTATCTAATGTTTTGAATTGAGAAACATTTCAGGCAAACATGAAGGCACCACACACATGGAACAATAGCTTGCAACTCAAGGAATCAACCAAAGTTGGAAGATGCACTTGAGGAAGATGCAAAATTGTATAGTGGTATTAGGTGTCAAAGTATCAAGTTGAGTAGACTAATCACTAGGGTCTCACACTTAAGTCCTTGCCAATGAACTTTTATCATTCATTCAAGTTTTATCAAACTCAACTCTGAATCAATCGAATAGACAATCGATTGAATGGTTCATCAATCGAATGGCACATAGACTGTTAAAAATAGCTGAGGTCTGTAACAGGCTCACTCGATTGTCAACTCGATTGCACAATGGATTGACAATTTGATTGACGCTAAATTTTGAGTTACAGAGAGCACCCAGTTTTATGCCAACTCGATTGACCACTCGATTGTCAACTTGATTGTTTGAAGTGTCTGAGTCACTTTGATCACGATACTCGATTGACATATCGATTGATGCTATTTCTCAAGTTACAGTGAGCACCCAGTTTTGGCCAACTCGATTGCTCACTCGAATGAAAGAAAATCATAGCATCAGGTCTGAGTCACTTTGATCACGACACTCGATTGACAAATCGAGTGATGCTACTTCTCAAGTTACAGTGAGCACCCAATTTTGGCCAACTCGATTGCTCACTCGATTTAAAGAAAATCATAGCATCAAGTCTGATTCAGAAATTGAATGAATCGATTGTCCAATCAAGTGAAGCTTATATAATTCAAGTTTCCAGAAACACAAGACATATGACACTCGATGCAGAAATCGAATGAACCTTTATAAATTCGATTGGGCAATCGAATGTCCTGGTGTTTTCCTTGAATATATATAAGATGCCTCAATCATTTTTTTTTATATAACTCTTGCACAAAACTTTTCATAATTTTCAGAATCTTTTGCTCTCAATTTTTGCACACCTCTGAAAAACACTTTGAAAGAAAAGTTTCTCAACACACAAAAATATTCATTGGCAAATCAATTCTTTGTGTGATGCTAGAGTGATTGAATACAATTCTTGATACTTCTTTTCTTTGTTCATGTAAAAGACAATTCTTTGTATTTGAAGTTGTAGAAAATCCAGTTTGGAAACTGGTGGCTATCCTTGTTGGTGTGATATCATCAAGAGGAAGTTTATTGTGATCTTGTGTGAGTTTGGGGATAAACTCCAAGGATCAAGTGGTGACAAGATAGGAGTGAAGGGAGTTAGATTGATAGGTCGTGTAGAAGACTGGAAAATCTGTAAAAGTACTCGAATTCATTCTATAGCAAAAGGCTGAAATCACATTGTGATTTCGGGATTAGATGTAGGCCGTTAGATCAACGGCTGAACCAGGATATATCGCGGTGCAATCTTTCTTATCCTTTCTCTTTAATTTTCAATATTGTATACCCGCTTATTCTTGTATGCTTCTTGATAATTTTGTATGTGATTTTAAATTTCCGCTGTGTGTGAGTTGTATGAATGTTGCATGATTAATATGGGAATTATGTCGAACTAGTTGGATTTGATCTTAATTCTCTCGTTGTTAATCAAAAGAAGTCATAGTTTTCCAACAACAATAAAATTAATCCATCCACAACAAAATTCCCAAAATTAAATCTTTCTCACACATCAAACTTTTTAAAACCAAATAATCTATATTATTTACTTGAAATTAAATAAAACAAATATTGTCCAAATTTCACATACACACACTCAACTATTAAAGAACCGAAATTTTTGAGTTAATAAAATACTCTAAACTTTTTTTCTTTTTGAACTCAGTCCAAGAGTAATTAAAAGAGTAACATTTTAAACTCTAACCATTTTTTAATTTCAATCGATCTTTTTGTTTAAACTCTTTAACTTAGTTAAAATTAGAAATTTTTCACAACTTTAACAGCGCTATTTTTTTGTAAAATTTCAATTTCAGTTCACACTCATTTATTTGAAAATAACTCATTACGTAACTCAAACTCATCAAATTTAATTGCCGTCAATTCACACCAACAACAATCAATTCAATTCCACAACACACATATAGCACCTCAATTATATTTCAACAATTCAAACTTAACTCACCCAATTTTAAAACTCCACATTTTTACACATAAACTACCAAATTTCATCAATTCATTTTCCACAAAATCCGCAAATATATCACATCTCAAAAATTCACAATAAGAATTATGAACATATAAATTCCATCAAATATGGATCACCTTAAACCACACCTCAAAACAAACCGAAAACAAATTTCACTAATTCACACATAAACGAGTTAAATTCATTTTCCACAAAATCACACCTCAAATACATCAATTTCTTTTCCACAAAATCACAAATAATATCCTAAATGCAAACTAAAAATTTGGAAGGTGCCCTTACCTCTATTGTAGCTTTAACAACCAATTAAGACATCGCGATTAATTACGGTAAAAATTTTGCTCAAGGTGTCGCTTGGAAAACTAGCTCGCTAACACCATAGCGTGGTAAGGTGCAACTTTTTCTTCTGTCACTTCTCGAAAGGGAGCTTAAATCTAGTAAATAAATGAGGATTTGTGTTTTACAGTTTTGGTTTTCTACCTACACTTGGTCTTTGTGTTTTTCTTGAAACAAAGAAAGAAAAGAAAGTTGGAGAAGGCGTGACTTCATTTTCCTCTTATCGTTCCATACACATGTATATATATATCAGTTACACTAAACCACTAAACATTATATATATATATATATATATATATATATATATATTATAATTAAACCAATCCAACAAATATCTAATTATATAGATATTATTTTTTTTCTTAAAGTCATCATTACACTCATCCCATCGCATCACTTTTTTCAGAAAAATATCTACTCTCGCCGCAATTCAATCGACAAATAAATTTGTTTGAAAAATGCTGCATCTCAGAAATTTTTTTTTCTTCCCCAAAAGATTCACCGTAATTAAATTAAATTATTCATCGATGAATAATTTTAATCGGGTCTCCAAAAAGATATTTTTGGCATTTAAGTCACAAAATGCCATAAAATTGGTTAAAAAGCCTCAGAAATTCAACACAAAATTTCTCAAAATACATAAATTAAAATTTAATATTAAGGGTCTTACACTTGTGGACAAGGAGAACTATATCTTATCGGGTGGCAATTTAGTGTGTTTAAGTATAAGATCATTGTTACTAATGAGGAGATTCTTAAGGATAAGATTTTAGAGGAAGCTCATAATATTAAGTTCACGAATTAAAATAACCTATTGTTTATATAGACTAGCTGAGCTTTATATTAAGGAGATTGTAAAGTTACGCGGTATACCCACGTTTATAATATTAGATAGCAATCTAGGATTTACCTCTAGATTTTGGGAAAGCTTTTCGGAAAGCTTTTGCTATTAGACTGAGATTTAGTACATCTTACCATTCACAGACAGATGATCAATCAAAGTGAATTATCCAAACTCTTTAGGATATGCTAAGAGCTTGTGTTCGGGATGAAGGTGAGAGTTGGACACTCTACTCTACTAGACTATTTTTATAACAATAATTATCACTCTAGTATAGGTATGACACTATATGAGGCTCTTTACGGAAGAAAGTGTAGATCTCACACAAGTGTATTAGTGTGAAGTTAGGGATAAGTCTTTGTTAGGACCTTATTTAGTGCAAGAGACCACTAGTAGAATTCAACTAATTAGGGAAAGGATGCATACAACTCAAAGTAAGGAAAAGAGTTATGTTGACAAGAGAAGAAAACTATTGGAATTTCAAGAAGAGACACATGGATTCTTAAGAGTCTCTTCTATGACTGGGGTGAGAAGGTCAATGAAAGTCAAAAATAAAATAAAACTTTTGTTTCATGGGTCATTTTTAAATTCTAAAGAGAGTATGTATGCTACTTATCAATTAGCTCTTCCTCCACATGTATATAACCTTTATGATGTCTTTCTTGTTTCTCAACCTCGAGCATATGTGTTAGATCGTTCACACGTGATAGCTACCGAGTTAGTCCAACTAAAACATAATTTAATCTTTAATCCTAGATCTATACGCAAGAGATGGCTATTTCAAAATCAGACGAAGAAGTCATATGACAATATCCAAGTCTCCCTGATGCAAGTACATCATATTCTTTATACTTGCACAAGTTGAGTCACTTAGGTTTTATTCACTTTGACATAAATTTCGGGGATGAAATTTCTTTAAGGAGGGGATGAAATGTAACATTCTAAATTAAAGGATTAAAAATAATTAAAATTTTAAAATATTCTAATTTATAGATTATTATGATTATATTATTATTAATATTATTATTATATCAACTATTAATTTGCTGAAAATAAGGTAACATTAGTAAGTTGTTGTTTGTTTGAGACTGTAATAATAGGAAGTTTGTTTTATTTGTTAACGGTTTATGTGAAATAGATATTAACAAGCAAGCTATTATAATAGACTTTTGCTACCTAATTATCTATTATTAAGGAGTCAAACAAAATCAAACAAACAATCCTATATCAATTCAATATGTATTTGTTTTATTTGAAACAACCAAGAGTTTAGTGGGGAAAATATAGGATACCTAGTCAAACTATCTTATAAATATTTAATTATTAATAGATACAAAGAAGAAAATAAAAAACTCAATAGAGAGAACTATATATGCCACCATAAAGAGGAACAAAAGTATGATTACGTTTGCAGTAGCAGTGGTTAGTAACGACTAACACATACGAAATTTTTATAAAATAACGCTTAAAGAAGTGAGTAATCACACCCTTTAAACTTTCATGGTACATTTATTTTGGAAATTTGGGATGGAAAAATAGTTAAATATTATGGATGGTATTTTCTTATAAAAATATATTTTGTCGAAGTCCTAACTCTATTAAAATTGGGATTTTATGAACTCTAATAAAAATTATGAATTGATTTATTTACTATTGTATGTTGAATTACGGTTTTTATGATTGTTGAATATATATTCTTTAAAAAGATTGTTTTATTATATTTTCTTGAATGATTGTTGTTATTATATATTTGTAACACCCCGATATTTAACAACGCGAGTGTATCTTTTTTTAAAAAACAAATTGATAATAACAAAGAAATAAATAAGGAAATACTTTTGGATAAATATTTAAGTCGTAACACAACGACAAATAAGTCAACATAATTTACAAGCAGCGAAATAGTTTTTGAAATACGAATCCAAAATATTTACACATTAAAAAGTGGTACATGGACCACATCATAATAAAATGTGAAGTTGACAATAATGATATAGGTACACTCTTCCAAATTAAAATAAACACAACCCAAAAAGAAAGACATCTAGTCCCTATACGTCAACCTAATTTGATCATTCTACAAAAAACTATACATCCCGGATGATCTTCAAGCGTCCTGCAAGATCCTCCTGACACAGCTCCAGTCATATGTGTCCAACTACATTCCCATCCATAGGTACCAACCGGTAGGATGGTCCTGGTTCTCATCTGAGGGCAAAACCCAAATTTCCACAATAGTTGTAAAGGGTCACCAACCGAAATTAACAATTAACACATAACATTTAAGTTTATAAATGCACAAAATAACCTTTCAACTTAGCATGCACCTTAAAAGGGTTTCCATATGAAAAACATGCTTAAACAAAGTTGAAAAATGAAGTTTTTAACAAAACTGCACTGTTGTATTCGAATACAGCATCTCTGTATTCGAATACCAGGCTGTTTCAGCATTCAGCAGCAAAAACAGCATGTATGTATTCGAATACATCCTTCTGTATTCGACTACACAACAAGTCAGTACCAAAACAACATGTATGTATTCGAATACAGCCTTTTGTATTCAACTACACAGTAAGTCAGTGGCAAAAACAACATGTCTGTATTCGAATACAACCTTTTGTATTCGAATACACATCAGACAACAGCATAAAACAGCAAAATACAGCAAAATTCAACTTTTTAAAAGGTTTCGAAATCAATCAACATTTACACACAAATCCAAACAATCACTTTTAACAATTATAGCGCAATCACCACAACAACTTGAGTTTCAAAATGGTTTTACAATCAATCACACTTACACACAATTGCAAAACCTACACACTTAGTAATTATAGCACAATCACCACGACAACTTGAGTTTCGAAATGGTTCTGCAATCAATCATAATCTGGAATCAAACACGACTCGCGTGCCAAGCACCCTAATATAATGCGTATATGCCAAAATGCATGGACTCGAAATTCAAATCAAACTCTCCGAGTGTAGACAATTGTAATTGTACAGTCTCTCACAGACCAGCACTTATTACCAAGGTTCCACCTATTACAGGCCCGCATGATTTATTAATATTTAGCCTATCACAGGTCTTACACCTCAATTCCAAACAAAACCCTCCGCGTGAGGCGTAAACCCTAAACGTACAGTCTCTCACGAATGAACACGAGTGCAGTCTCTCATGGACAAACACAAGTGCAGTCTCTCCCGAAAAAACACGATTTTCAAGGTGTAGTCTCTCACAGACAAACACCAGTGCAGTCTCTCACGGACAAACACAATTTACTAGGGTGTAGTCTCTCACGGACAAACACCAGTGCAATCTCTCACGGACAAACACAATTTACTAGGGTGTAGTCTGTCACAGACAAACACCAGTGCAGTCTCTCACAGACAAACACAATTTACTAGGGTGTTGTCTCACACAGACAAACACCAGTGCAGTCTCTCATGGACAAACACCAGTGCAGTCTCTCACGGACAAACACAATTTACTAGGGTTTAGTCTCTCACGGATAAACACCAGTGCAATCTCTCACAGACAAACACGATTTGCTAGGGTGTAGTCTCTCATAGACAAACACTAGTGCAGTCTCTCACATATCCGCACGACGCGATAATCCCCGTAAGGATAAAATGAACTAACAAATCACATGGCATCATCTCGTGGCCCATCCGGTCACCACTATCACCATGACCCATCTCGTCGCCATGTACAATGAAATGCGTGAGCATACTCTGACTCTATCCACGAAAATCATTAAGTAAATGCATATATTAAAAGGTTCCTCATTTTTATTACTCATTTAACTCTAACAATTTTCACGATAATCATTAAGTAAACAGAGATATTAAAAGATTCCCCATTTTTAATACTCGTTTAACTCTAACAATTTTGACGACAATCATTAGGTGAATGCATATATTAAGAGATTTCCCATTCTTAATACTCATTTAACTCTAACAATTTCGATGACAATAATTAAGTAAATACATATATTAAGAGATTCCCTATTCTTAATACTCAATTAACTCTAACAATTTTCACTACAAACATTAAGTAAACAAAGATATTAAAAGATTCCCCATTTTTAATACTCGTTTAGCTCTAATGATTTTCAAATTCCACACAGAACATACTCAGACATATTCTCAAATTCAATCCACAATTCACACCAAATCACATCAATTCATTTTTCTACAAAATCCACACAAACACATCTCAAAATTTATAAATATTAATTATGAACACGTCAAATACGACAACTACAAAATTATCTCAACCCACCACTCAAACACATCAAATTTCATTTCCTCAAAACCACACATAAATGAGTTAAATTCATTTTCACCAAAACACTCATCAATATCACCAAACCCAATTCTAACACGCAATTACCTTAATGATAGCTCTAACACGCGATTACGATACCGTATTTAATTTCGACAAAATCTCTGCTCACGACGCCGCTTGCGAAGTTAGTTCACTAGCACCGTAGCATGGAGGTGAGCAAATTTCCCTTATATCTCTTCGCAAAACGAAGCTTAGATCTAAAAGAAACTTAAGTTTTGTGTTTGACGATTTTGAAAATTCCTAACACCGTTTTTCTTCGTTTTCAAATTGGAGAAGAAGAAGGAAGCTGTGAAATCCTTGTCTTCTCACCCACCAAGCCTTGGGTTTCTTTTCTTGTAGCAAAAGGAAGAAAAAGCAAGGAGAAGTAAGAAGGAAGAAAAGGGCGAACTCGCGAGGCAGAGAGGAAAACGCTTCTATTTTCTCTGTTTCGTTTCATCTTGTTTACATATATAACTTATAAATATATATATATATATATATATATATATACACATTACATTTATTAACACACACACACACACACACACATATATATATATATATATATTATACTTAAAATCAAACTCAAACATTATCTAACCAAGCTTACACACATCACCATCTATTTTGATAAAAATATATTCTCTCGTTGCAACTAAATAGACTGATTAAATTTTCTGCAACTAGAGATATTTTTAACAAAATTGTCCGGTATTAAATTCTTGGTAACGTAAATAAATTATTCTCTGACAAATAATTTTAATCCAATTTCCAAAAGTATATTTTTGGCATTTAACTCACTAAATACCAAAAATTAGGCTAACAGCCTAAGACATTCACCAAAATATACATTAAAATTGTATAATTTAGGATTGAAAATTAAGGGTCTTACAATATTCAAGTGAAATATTATATTATAAATATGATTTTACGAATATAGTTGTTAAAAATATGAATTATTTGGATTGTATGTGTTTGAGACATAAATATTCTTTAAAAGATTGTTTTATTATATTTTCTTGAATGATCGTGGTTATTATATATTCAAATGAAATATTATATTATAAATATATTTTTACAAATATGATTGTTAAAATTATGAATGATTTTGATTGTGTGTGCTGGAGATAAGTCTTGTACCCCACATATTGATGAGTTTTAAACTTCACAAAGAGAAGAGGTCTAAATTTCACATGGATGGGTCTTGTACCCCACATATAGATGAGTTTTAAACTTCACAAAGAGATGAGGTTTAAGCTCCACATGAATGAGTATCAAACTTCACCAAGAGATGTGGTTTAAACTCCACACGGATGGGTCTTGTACCCCACATATGGATGAATATTAAACTTCACAAAGAGATGAGGTTTAAACTCCACACGGATGGGTCTTGTACCCCACATTTAGATGAGTATTAAACTTCACAAGGAGATGAGGTTTAAACTTCACATGGATGAGTCTTGTATCCACATATAGATGAGTATTAAACATCACAAAGAGATGAGGTTTAAACTCAACATGGATGAGTATCAAACTTCACAAAGAAGTGTAATACTTGTTTTGGATGAAGGCGGGTGCCATGATCGACTTTCCGATTACCGCTCCGGTTGAGAATAATACTTGTTTTAAAATTATGTGTATTATTCACTAAGATTTTGTATCTCATTAAGTGTTGTTTTCATATATTGAGACCGTTGGGAACGTCGAGAGATGAGATGTCCTACCTCCTTTAAGAAGAGTCATTTCCTTCGATTAGGTTAGTAGATCATGTATAAGTAGACATGATGTCTACATCGTACTTTATGTCGGGATAAGATACTATTTGCCCACTTATGAATATATTAATTATTAAAGATTTTCAATTTGTAAGAATTTATTTTGAGATTTCATAACATTACTTTTTTCTAATAATTCATTATTTATTACAATACCTTATTCTCTTATATAATTTATGAATGTTTTTCCGTTATTATCTCAACTTTTATACACACGTAACTAGGCGTTACATTTTGGTATCAGAGCCAGTTCGGACCTAGATCGGACTGTGGTGTGGGTTTACTTTACTTTATTATTAATTTTTTAAAAAAATAAATAAAAATCAAAACTTGGGCTAATAGGATTGGTTGTTATAGTCATACATTTTGTATGTTGTTATATTAGGTCTGGCCAACCAAGTCATTGATTGGTGGTGTGCATATTTATGACAAGTGACAAGCGAGGTGCGAATGAAGCATTTGCTAAGGCTCTCTACTTGATTGCGACAACCACAGAGAATAGACGAATATTCTCACTCATTTGAGAGGACCCAATGTCGAATCAGTAACAATCGTAGACCCTCAATATATTAGGCTTTCTGAATTTCAAAAGAACAATCCACCATCTTTTTTAGGTGAGTTATGATCCAATCAAGCACAAGTGCGGTTGTTGAAGTTAGAGAAGATCTTTAGCATCATGCATTGTCTTGACACTAACAAATGGGATTGTTGTTTATATATCAGAGTCTGATGTTGAGCATTGGTGGATTTGTATTAGAGGAGGTCTGTTGACAAAACGAGTTTATTTTACTAAGGACAGGTTTCAGAAGTTATTTCTAGAGAAGTATATTCTCCACAATGTTTGTATTCAAAAGAAAATAAAGTTTATTCATACTCGTCATGAGGATATTTCAGTTGTAGAGTATGTCACCAAATTTTGAAGCTACATCAAGCTACTCTTGTTCTCTTAGGTACAATCCCCAAAACGAGTGGAAGGCGATCAAATTTGAGTAAGGAATTAAGTTTGAGCTGCAAAGCTGAGAAATTGAAGGAGAAGTTTATCTCTAGTGGAAAGAAATTCTACAGTAAAGGCTATAAATTTCATAAGAATCTATGCTCTTTACCCATAATTGATGAGTTTTTATTAATTATTGGAAGTATTTGGTTATTATAGATAAATCTTAGTAATATCATGAATAGTTCTAAAGAATATTTTTGGATGAAGGCGGGTGCCATGATCGACTTTCCGGTTACCGCTCCGACTGAGAATAATACTTGTGTTTAAAATTGTGTGTATTATTCACTGGGATTTTGTATCTCATTAAAGTGTTGTTTTCATATACTGAGACCATTGGGAACGTCGAGAGATGAGAAGTCCTACCTCCCTTGAGAAGAGTGATTTCTTTCGATTAGATTAGTAGATCAAGTATAAGTAGACATAATGTCTACATCGTACTTTATGTCGGGATAAGATACTATTTACCCAATTTTGAATATTTTAATTATTAAAAGATTTTCCAGTTGAAAGGATTTATTTTTGAGATTTCATAACATTACTTCTTTGTAATAATTCATTATTTATTATAGTACCTTATTCTCTTATATAATTTATGAATTTTTTATTATTATTATTATTATCTCAATTTTTTTATCCACGTAACTAGGCGTTACAAATTTAATA
>JBBPBT010001460.1:351532-496090 GCA_037974875.1 Cicer bijugum
AAACATAATTTAAAAAAAAAAAAAAAAAGAATTGTGCAAAAACGTAAGCATGAGAGCCACACTATTGTTTCGGTTTTGTGAAGAGAAAATTGATGGAGAATTCTCCCAATTATATACTACCTTAATGCCATTACGTTAGAATATTATACAAAAATAAAATATGTTAATTATGAGAGCATTCATTTTTTACAGTGTTTTGGTAACTCATAATTGATAATGAATTTGTGATTTGTGAATTAGCATACTTCCTTTTGTATGCATAAAAATATGAACGAAAGGAATGACACAAGTTGGGATTGGAATGATAAATTAGTGATGAGTGTGTTATTACATTTCCATTTTTGTTTGAAATCAAATTCAATTTTAAATGGTTTTGATTGACATGTATAATTTATTATAAGTTTTTAATGGTTAATGTATTCCTTTAATAGGTTTTTGATTCAATTGAAGAAAAATATTACATTTGAAATTATATTTATTAATATATGATTGAATATAATTTACTTTTGGCTATTAATATAATTAGAACAACACATATTTTTAGAGAAGAATATCATTTGTAGAATGCCAAATGGTACAATTTTGTAATAGAGCCACACGTGATTAAGAAATATGGGAGGCTGATACGTAAGAAAGAGGTCATTAGAAAGTTATTAGTATATATATTATATATTATTTTTTACCTAGATATATATTATATTGTATAAATATAAGTTATTTTAAATAGATTGTTGAACACATAACTATTATAATTACAAATGTTCAATTTATCTAAAATTTCAAATAGATAAATGTTATGGAGTAAGTGGATCTTGATTATGTCTTTAAATATTAATTCAACTAATAAATGTTGATATTGTTAGATTGAACGTTTTACTTTAAATTCAAATCCGAAACTTTACAAGATTATTATTAAGTAACAAATCATAAGATGAACTCGAAGAAAAAAAAAGCATAAGATGAATGGTTGCTACCGTGATATCATGACTTCATTTTAATAATTGATGGTTAAAAACTAACCCAAAAGATAGATTTTGTATTTTGAGAAACAAGTTGTGGTAGGAGTACACTATTGTCCACCACGAAGAAGTGTATTGGTACCAACAAGCCGATAGTAAGTGAATTTCCTTTGGTCACAATTTCATATACTTTCACATGTCGACTTTGAAGCGTATGAGGTACAACAAAATTCCCACTCTTAAGGACCATAAAGATGAAAGGTTGTATGATGAGGTTCGTTTGCAAAATCATGTTATGGAGTTCTATAGCTATCTTTATTCATCCAATAGGAACTCAGACCGCTCCTTTCAAACTATTATTATTTTTCCTATGATGAAGCTTAGTGATCGGGCACAATTGGCTAACCAGAGGACAATGGATGAAACTAGGAGTGCCTTATTCAATATGAAGAGTTTCGAATCCCCAGACCCTGATGGGTTTCACCTGGAGGGATTTGAGGATCATAATAAGATAAGGAGGATGAGTCAAACCTTTATCACCTTCATTCCTAAATTCGATGATCTAGAAAAGACATCTCAATTTCTCCCCATTGCTTTGTGCAAGTGGCTTAAAAAGTGCTTACACGTTTAAGGAAAATTCTCTCTCATGTGGTGGACCATACTCAAAAGAAGTTTAATTCCTGGAAGATCTATAATTGACAATATCTTAGTGCTTCAAGAGTGCATCCATTCAATGAACAACTTGAAAGAAAAAATGGGTTATATGATAATCAAACTTGACTCGGAGAAGGCTTATGATAGATTGGAGAGGAATTTCATCTCGAACATTCTTCGTATTCTTAATACTCCTCATACTCTTAATAACTTGATTGTACATTGTATTTTATCCTCGTATCTGCACATAAATTGGAATGAAGCCAAAATAGAACATTTGTCTTGTCTTGTGGACTTAGCTAGTGAGATTCAATCTCTCTATACCTAGACTAGGACTAAGATACAACACGACCTCTCCTCGCTTCATTTCTCTAAGTTTGATACGCGAAATAATGTTGCATCTCAATTGCCTCAGGAAACGCAAAGCAATGCCATTGTTTATTGCCTCTAATAATGGCAAACATGTCTAGGAGCCTGAAAGGGTCACGACATCCCCATATTTTTTTCTATAAATAATAATGATAGGTTACTAAAATAATAGTGAAAAACTATTAAAATATTCCCAAACTTTTAGGGAGGAGAAACTCATTCAATTTGACATTGCCTCTTTCCCTCTCTTATCTCAATTCTTTGCTCAAACTACTTTCCATCTCTTTTCTTCGACTATCCCTTTTTTCTCAGCTCCCTGAATTTCTATCATCTTCCCCTCTCAGCCCTCTTGTTTGCAGCTGCATGCCAGCCTCTACACAATGTCATTGTTTTTCATGCGACCCTCGTCTCTCGCTCTAAGCCCCTTTCTATGTGGTCTCCACGCGATGCGTCAATTTCTCCCTCCTCTACGACCTGTGATGCGGCTGCCCGTCCCTCTCCACTTCTCTGTCTCATTTCGTAGTTGTAGCGGCCAACCTCCAATGTCGCCTCTTGGTCTTAGTCCTCATACTATCTCATTATGTTTCTTATATTTTCCAAGTTTTTACTCTTTTCTTCTTCTACTATTTGTTAATTGTGAATTGTTTTAATTTAAGATTGTGAGCTAGTAGTATTGTGTGAATTGTATTTGTGATTATGACTCTGTGAATGGTTTTAGTGTGGCAATTGGAATTGTGAACTTTAGTGTATGAATTGTGACTTTGTGATTGTGAATTGTTTAATGTTTTTCTGACTAGTGTATTGTGGATGTGGGATTGTGAACGATTTTACTTTGTGAATGTGAGTTGTAAGTTTAACCTTGGGAATTATGAATTGTTTGTTTGAATGTATTGTTTAATTAATTTGTGTATTTTTTTAAGAGTGATATGATCTTTAAACATAAGAAGATTGATGCATTTTTCAAGAAAAAAGTTTTCGACAAAGATGAACATTGTAAAACGAAAATATTTTATTTGATTGAATTGTGTGAAGCTTTAAAAACTTGTGTGAATTGAAGCTATAACTTTTCCAACTTGTCGACTATGTATGAATTGTGTGATGCTTTAAAAAAAATAAGGAAGGCAGATACATGTTATTTGATTGATCGACTAATCTGTCTTATCTTAACTCTTTCAATTTCTATAGCTACTACAACATTTTTAATAATAAATATTGTCAAGACAAGAATGCATAACAAGATGGTTGATGAATTTCTTGTTGACAATATGATGCTTTATATTGAAAAAGAAATAGATGAAAGCTTTAGTTTTGATTTAATTATCGATGATTTCAAGGCTTTAGGAGAACGAAGGGCACAAATTTAACTCGATGTAAATGTTTATGTTCATGAATTATATTTTTGTCAAATATGATGATTAATGTCTTCTTGTCTATGTAAATGTCTTCTCACATCTCCATTATGTGCTTCTCCCAATATTTTGTGCAAGATCTGCCACTAGCCTTTGTTGTACTTAACATGGATCATGTTCCTTTGTCTATGGTAAACGTGACAAGAAACAACCTGCCTCTAATAAGTGTGACAAGAAACAATGTTCTTCTGCCTCTGATAAATGTAACAAGCGAATAATTGCCTCTACCTCTGATAATCACATCAAGTGTCTGATCATCTAACTCTGAATAATTATATCCTCTGAAAAAGTCAATGCTATGAAAAGCCAACTCTCCAAATAAGACAAAACAACTGCACATCCTCTAATACACATCCTGAATCAACTATTTGTCTAAAGATTTTAAGACATGATCTAGTCATCGTACCCTTTGCTTCTCAACTATTTTAAACATATACGCCAAATTATTACAATATTAGTTTTTGGAAAGTTTCTTTGGAAAATCAATTCCAAAAGATACGATACAAAACTTCATGAGTTATGTTGATTTCACACAATTAGGAAAACTACGAGAAACCCTAATCGTCCTCTATAAAAGATGTGCCTTCCTCAACAAAGAAATACACAAGATACAAGCAATAAGCGATAAGAAATTTTTTACTCTAGCTCAATATCATTCTGCCACACATTTGTGCTAAGAGAATTTTTGAAGTAATAAGTTTGCAAACACTCTATGCGAGAGCTAATTAAAAAAAACCCAAAATCTTGTTGTTGTAGTCTATCCTAGTAGTGTTTGCCTTCTTGAACAACTTGATTGACTAAGTTAGAAGCTTGAGAAGATTGAACACAATTAGTGTGACTAGTAGATCTTCAAGTGTAAGTTTGACTCAGTGATAAACTAGTGGACTAAATCTTTCAGGTTCAAGGGACTAGACGTTGCTATTCTGTTGGTGGTGAACCATGATAAATCGTTGCGTCTATATGCTTCGCTTTTGTTCACTTGCACTGCCTCACATTTGTGCTAAGAGAATTTCTTTAGTAATAAGTTTGTAGACACTCTCTGCGAGAGCTAATTCAGAAAAACCCAAAACCTTGTTGTTGTAACTTTGCCCAGTAGCGCCTGCCTTCCTCAACAACTTGATTGTACTATGCTAGAAGGTTGAGAAGATTGAATACAATCAATGTGACTAGTAGGTGTTCAAGTGTGAGTTTAATTAAATGGTAAACTAGTGAACTAAATCTTTCATGTTGAAGGGACTAGATATAACTATTGTGTTGGTGGTGAACTATGATAAATCTTGGTGTCTCTTTGCTTCGCTTTTGTTCACTTGAACTACCTTCTTTCCTTTAGTATAGCCACGTAAAAAGTTTTTAGAAACACAACTCAACCCCTCCTTCCCCGTTCTTGTTTTCTTTTCGTTCTATATCTTGAAGTTCAAGTTTGGTAGAAGCTCTGCTTTGATAGGTAATATCGTAAATGAGAGTTATAAGTTGTATTTTACGCGTTTAATTAAAAACGACCTTTTGTATGAAAATCTTATAGGTACTAGTAAATTTTTGAAAGTAAATCAAAAAATTATAGTTAAATCAAGTTTATTGAGATTGCACTGTTTTATAGGAGGAAATTTTTTTAAAGTGTTCCGTTTGTATTTTGAGAAATGTGATATCATAAATAACTCATAAAAGTTTATTTTTCTTTTGAAAGAGTTTTTATTTATGTGTTGTAAATATTTTTAAAAATATGGTATAAATTATGATATATATTATTTTGGAATTTATGGTGTCTCACACTTCCCATCGTTGAAACTCTAGCTCGAGTTCATAATGTATATTATTCGTGCAAGTATGTTTTTGAATTCTGGAATAGTATCATTAAGTCTAACCACTGGAGTCGCTTCTTCAGTTTGGATCTACTTGCTTGGTTGAATTGGAATATATCTAATAATAATATTGGTTGCATCCATTGGCCTTAGCCTATACCTACTATAGAGTTATCGTTTGGATACTTTTGAAGGATATAAGTGAACTTGGTTTGTTTACCTCTTCTTCTTTTTATACTGACCTTTGGATAAAAACTCATCATCAAAATCTATTTAGTTGTTAAAGAGACGAGCAAATCTCCTTTATTTTGGGAACACATGACTTCTTTTATTAACAAGAACTGAATAACACCTTTTTTTTTTTTCATATTTTAAAGCGGACATTGATGGTACTTTCGAACCTATTATTCAAAACTTCTCTTTTGGTGGTTTGTTTCAGCACAAGAATGACAATTATTGCACTGGTTTCTATGACAATTTAGACGCCGGTAATGTCATTTTTGCTAAAGTTTAGACTCATCTTCATGGTATTAGGGTGGGTCGAAATTTGAGCCAGAAAAATTTTCTTTTTTGAAAGCGATTTCAAGCCTTCTATTTCTATGATTATGGATAGATTCCTACCTCTTGGGTCTTTAACCTCTTTATGAAAGAGGTCTACTCTCTCCTCTATATTTCTGATTGGAGCACTTCTCTTCGATTAAATTGATAGCACTTCTTTATGTTTTATGATTCTTATCTTTTTAATAGCATTATGCAAGCTGATTATAAGGGGTTAAGTCTTTCTTTTCTTCTAATTAATTTAATTACCTCTTTCTAAAAAAAAAAATCAAATGATTGTTAAAAAGTCAACTAATTAAAATGAAAGTGGTTGAATGTTGTGAATAGAAAATGACATTAGAATACATATTTATTTAATTTTAAATATTTTAATTTTACGTTATTTTTTAAATTATCTTCTTCCCATTAATTAACTTACATAGATTTTATGCTATAGTCTTGTAACCAAAAAAATGCATGTTGCAATCTATGTCATTCTCTCAATTTGTTTTGTTTCCAATCTCGAGACACTCCCTATGACATCATCAATTTTACTATTTTAAATTGTACTATTCATGAAATAAAGAGTGTCGTGATTTAAAATTCTCAAGAATATTGGATTGTTAGAAATTTGATGTGGAATCATCTCTATTTATAAGAGCTCCCGACACTTTACACAGATGAAAAATTAGTAGTAAAATTAATTTGTATAATTTACATATAACTTACTAAATTACCTTTTGTTTATAGATAGATGCATTTGAAAATAATTTTTTTACATTCGAAGACAATTTGGTAGCATTAATAAATGTCTTATATTTATAAATATGTCTAAAAAGATGTAAAGAGTCTTATATTTTGGAAAACAAATGTGCCAAAAACGATAATTATATTTAGAGATAAAAGAAGTATATTTTGTGCATCTTCGATTTGTGTTTTACATATTTTTTCTACCATTTCGACAACTATCTTCATTTTTTTCAGTAAAACACTTAGTAAGGACAACATCTATCTAGTATTACACAAATAAATACTTAGTAATCGGAAGGTTATAGCTCCTCCAGTGTTCACGGTTTTAAGGACAACATCTATCTTTTGTACAACTTATAACCAAGCAAAGGGCCGTGAAACTAAAATAACTAAGTATTACAATAACATTAAGATGGATGCATACTTCCATATATCTAGTATTACAATAAACATTAAGATGGCTTTATATTTCACAGTTTCAAGGACAACAACACCATCTATCTTTTGTACAACTTAACCAAGACAAAGGGACGTGAAACTCATACTACTAACTAGTATTACAATAACATAAACATAGATGCACACTTCCATTCTTAATTGCAAACGGCCAAAAAGGTTCCTTGGTTTCGGTTCAAACCACTCCCTTGATGGCATGACAGTCCAGAACTGAATTAATTTGTTCTTCTAGAAGCTGAATGGTGCCACTCATCAATGGATTAATGCACTGCAATAACTAAAATACATGGGAATATTTTCGTGGGGCTAGAGATAACTATACTTAGCTCCTTCATCATTATATGGATTATGCATAGTTTAGGGTTTTTAATCGATCTCTCCCTCTTCTACATCATTTACAGGGTTTGGAACAGAGGGTGGCTCGCCTTCCTCATCTTCATCGTCAATTTTCATATATAATCCTAGTTGTTCCAAGGGATTACTACTATCAAACTTGAAACTACCCAAGCCATCGTGAGAGTGATCGGGACTTGTCTCATCTACATAACTTGGCAATTGCTCAGCAGGTACAGCTCTAAGCCTTTCCAAATCTTCGAGAAAACGAGGATTCTCATGGATTTCAACAGTCTTTTCCATCTGCACAGATGCCAGTATATGCTCCAGTAAAATCCAGAACAAACATGCAAACACACATATTTCAGCAAGATATACTACTTATAGATGCTACTCATTTACCTGTGTCAGTGCTTGTCGTGCAGCTTCTCTCTCAAGCTCTATCTTTCGTCTGGCTTCAGCAGCAGCTTCCACTTCTGCCTGCTTTCGAGCATCTTCAGCAGCCTTTGCTTCTGCTTGTAGCCTTGCCTTTTCTGTTGATAAAGAGTTGGACCAGCGGGATATATTAGTTAGCACTTAAGTCGAACAGTTGCATGGACACATCACTCTTTATTATAGCACACAAGTGCGGAAACTGACTCACCTTTCCTTTGCTCCATCTCCAATTTCTCCCTTTCCAAGCGCAATTTCTCCGGATCTCCCTTTTCTCCCTGTCCTCAGCCAAATTATATTGAAGCAAATCATATTCAAATTCAACAACGATCAGAAGGATAATATAAGCAGAGTAAGTTCCATATATCTGAAATATGAGATGTGACTTACTTGTGTGAGTGTCTTTTCTCGAGCTTTCAAGATAGTATCAACAAATCGATTCTTCAACAGTGCGACTCGATAAAGTTTATCAGGGGAGACCTGCCTTTCAGTTGGACCACTGTCCCCTATAACATTTATAAGATAAGCCGTTTGTAGTCATCTAACAAACAATAAACAATATCTTAAAAGACAAACGGTCCACAGACACATACCATCTTGCTGGAAATCAGAGTCAAAAGAACTTCGTTTATCCTGAGAGGTATCCTCAACTTGATCCAAGCCACTGACAGGTTCTGTAAGAAATAAAGGGTAAGAATCTATGGAAGTATAGCAATGGCCAAGAACTTATATCACAATATTAAAGGCACAACTAAACGAATCCAAGGCCGACAAGCAATAA
This sequence comes from Cicer bijugum, assembly GCA_037974875.1. Taxonomy (NCBI): domain Eukaryota; kingdom Viridiplantae; phylum Streptophyta; class Magnoliopsida; order Fabales; family Fabaceae; genus Cicer; species Cicer bijugum. The sequence continues at coordinate 360,012 of JBBPBT010001460.1, forward strand.
GCACAGTTATGCAAGTTTTTCGCAATATTGATAATATCAGTTACGTAATTGGCCTTAATCCAAAGTTTTAAAAGTCTAAATGGAAACATAGATCGTTTCACGTATAAACCACTGTTAAATGAAAATAAAGCTCAAAGGTACTATTAAACTTTCAGAAGAAACCAAACATTTTCTTTTCTTTTCTTATTTGAGTGCTCTTTCAAAATACTTTCTAGGAATGCAGCTCAGTTTCATTGAAGCTTGACAATTCCAATGGAAAACAAATCCTGGAATACTTTAAACTTTGGGAGAGTCTGCTCACGTCAATTTTACAGCTATACACGAATCACACCATTGAAATCTGTAAATTCAACTAGTGATAGGAATTCGGCAAAAAGAGAAAATACAGAAACATGAGAGAAAATATTCTTATTTAATGAAAGTTTCAGGCCAATTCCAAACAAATACCATCTAGGTTTAAACTCCAAAAATTCAGCATTAGCTCCCCCATACAATATGAAAAGCACAACATCAACAACCAAGCATTTATTCCCACTAAAGGGTGCTTAATAGACAATTTCACTAAGCCAAAGTCAAAGTTGTTTCCATAAACTATGTTGGGGAGTTTTTTCAATTAAGCTTAACAACCAAGCATTTATTCCCACTAAAGGGTGCTTAATAATCATGCATTACGCCCATATAAACTATAAATAAACTATTCCAAATGTCATCAAAGCCATACTCACACTAGGTATTTCTCAAGAATTAGTGTAAAAATATATTTTATTGAATTGAAATATATTGGCAATACATCATATATATATATATATATACAAGGTTACTATACAACCAAATCCCTATTAGTACTTCTATATAATCAAATCCCTATTAGTACTCCTATACAACCAAATCCCTATACTTGAGAGATATTTTAATAATAAAATAGAAATAAATTGACACTCCCCCTCAAGTTGGTGAATAGGTGTTCTCTATTCCCAGCTTGGATACAATTCTTTCAAAGTTGTTGTTTAGCACTTTAGTTAGAAGATCTACAAGGTTGCCTAGGGAGGAGACATATGGAGTGCAAATTAGGCCACTATAAAAATTTTCTTTGATGAAATGCCTATCAACTTCAATATGCTTGGTTTTGTCATGCTACAGTGGATTATGTGTTGTGCTAATAGCAGATTTATTATCAAAATAGAGTTTTATCGATTCATCCCACTTAATCTTCAAATCCTCCAAAATGATCTTCAACCATAGTAACTCGCATATCCCTTGCACCATTGCCTTAAATTCTACTTTAGCACTGGATCTCGATACCACATTTTGTTTCTTAATCTTCCAAGTAACAAGATTCCCACATAGGAAAGTGCAATATCCTGTGGTTGACCTTCTATCTACAATTGACCTTGCATAGTCAGCATCAGTATATGTTTCACTTTACCACATAAGTGCAATAGATTTTCATTGGTTCATCCCACTTTATTTTCAGGTCCTCCAAAATGATCCTCAACCATAGTAACTTGCATATCCCATGTGCCATTGCCCTAAATTCTGCTTCAGCACTGGATCTCAATTCAACACTTTGTTTCTTACTCTTCCAAGTCACAAGTTTCCCACATACGAAAGTGCAATATCCTGTGGTTGACCTTCTATCTACAATTGACCCTGCATAGTCAACAGCAACATCAATATAGGCTTCAAGATCCACTTTTCCATTTTGTTTGAACAAAATTCTTCTTCCTAGGTTTCTTTCAAATTTTGCACAATTCTAAGTGGAGCTTGGAAGTGTACATCCTTTGTTAGGTACGTGAATTGACTGACTAGGCTTACAATGAAGATAACATCAGGTCTATTATGTGACAGATATACGATTCTTCCAACTAATCTTTGGTACATTTCCTTATCAATTGCAATGTCTTCTTCTGCATTTCCCAACTTCAAATTTGGTGTACGTTGGCTTGCATGTTGTCTTACCTGTTTCTTGCAGAAGATCTGTGATGTATTTTTGTTGGGATATGAAAATCCCTTTCTTAGAGTGAGTCACTTCAATTCCCAAGAAATACTTCAATTTTCCCAAAGTTTAAATCTCAAATTCATTGGCTAGGTGTTGTCCTAACAGATGTTGCTCATTTTCATCATCATCGGTCACTAAGATATCGTCCACATATACCAATAACACTGGTACTCCCCCTGACTTAGAATGTTTGGTAAAAAGGGTATGATCTCCTTGGCTTAGTATGAAGCCTAGGCCCACCAAAAACCTCCCAAACCACACTCGTGGAGATTGTCTAAGCCCTATAGAGCCTCCTTTAGCTTACAAACGGTGTTGACAGCAATATGCTCAATGTATCCAGGGGGTCAGTCCACATAAACCTCTTCATCTAGATCTCCATGGAGGAAGACCTTTTTTACATCAAATTGGTGCAAGTTCAACCTGTAATTAGCTGCTAGAGATAATATCATCCTGATAGTATTAATTTTTGCAAACGGAGCAAATGTTTCCAAGTAATCAATCCACTCCATACATTTGAGTAAATCCTTTAGCTACCATTCTTTCCTTGTACCTCTCAACAGATCTATCAGCCTTGAACTTTACAATGTATACCTACTTGCATCCTACAGGTTTCTTTCCATTTGGTAGAAGGACCAAATCCCAAGTACCGTTCTCGTCCAGTGCTTCCATTTCCTTTTAGACAATGCTCAGATAGAGAGGTAGGTATAATAGCGTTCAAACTTGTGAGGAAAGCTTTATGGATAGGTGAAAATTGTTCAAAGCATAGGTAGTTGGATAGGTATTCTTCCTTTAGGCCAGTTGGGATATGGAGGTCATCATAAGTTAATGGTATGTTGGATTCTAATTCTTGTGCATGGGAAGATTCATAGATGGGATCACTAGAGTTTGAAGTGTCGAGGGAAGTTGCCTCATGTAAGGTCGGATTGGACTCATGGATGTGAATAGATTCAAGAATGACATTTTTTGTTCTTGTATTTACTAGATTTTTGCCATATTTTAGATTAGGGCCATCATTTCCATCTTTCTCAAAATCAATTTCAATCACAACATCGTCATTTCCTTCATTTCCATCTTGTTCAAAATCAACTCCAGTCTCAGTTTCTAGTTCAAGAGTCAACTCAAGAAGTAGAAGAGACTCATCTTCCTTACTTGTATTCTCCACTTGAAGATGAGTTTAACCAAAGTAACTTTCTTGTTCGTGGAAGGTGACATTTCGAGAGACAGAGAATTTTTGAGATGGTGGATGATAGCACTTATATCCCCTTTGAGTGGAAGAGAACCCGATAAAGACACATTTTAAGGATCTAGGATCATGTTTCCCTCTACTATCACTATGAATATGGACAAACGACCCAAATATTCTTGGAGTAAGATTACTACAGGTGGACAAATTAGGGTAGAACAAGGATAAGACCTCCATGAGAGTTTTGAAGGACACTAGAAGGTAATCAATTTATGAAATACGATGCAGTTAAAATTGCCTCTCCCCAAAATTTCTTAGGAACTTTATTTTTAAATAATATCGCTCGAGTTTGATCTAACAAGTGCCAATTTTTCCTCCCAAAATTCCCATTTTGTTCGGGTGTTTTAACACATGACGACTCATGAATAATACTTTCTTTTTTACTGAAAGAATTAAGTCAGGGATTAAAGTAATCTTTGGCATTATCGGACCTAATCCTCTTAATACTCACTCCAAATTGGTTTTTTATCATGGAGAAGAACTGTACAAACACAGAACTGACTTCAGATTTATGTTTTAGTAAGTAAACCCAAGTAACCCGAGTATGGTCTTCAATAAAAGTTACAAACCAACGTGCTGGTGATATATTTGGAACATTAGAGGGACCCCATACATCAGTATGAACTAAACGGAATAGAGAAGTACTCATTTGATTACTAACTGGAAAAGGTATACATTTGTGTTTAGCAACCCCAAACACCTCACAATGAAAACTTTCTACCTCCAATTTCTTAAAGAGGGAAAGAAACAACTATTTTATGGCTCTAAATGAAGGATGATCAAGACAGTACAAAATGCTCTTATAAAGACCATTCCATTCTCTAACATTACCAATTGTCCTCCCCAAATTATTGCCCTGAAGGACTCGAGATTTGTTATGAAAAACATTACATGATAGTCTTGTGTTAGTTTTTGTATGGAAATTAAGCTAGTAGACAATTTACTTTCTTTAGCTATCATATCCGTAAAACCATCAGACAAACGAGATTAGAGACAAAAGGTTGATCTGTCAAACAAAACAAATGTCCAAAAATTATCAACAAACTGTAAGTGTGCTATAATACTGCAATAACAATAGTGGCCAAAGCCTGTAAAAGAAAAGTCTGAGCAAAAATTGTGTGAGCTTCAAATGACCCACAAATAAAAGTGCTTTGATCGGAGAGTGAACACCAAAAACGAAATGAGAAACGACCGATCTACAATCTGGTTGAAAACATCGGTGAAAGGAGATCTATAAGGCAGCGCGTGGTGCATGCGCTGGACATGACATTGCGAGTGGGCGCACGCGCCGGACTGGAAGGCGCGCGTGAATAGGCTGTTAAGGTGGTGCTTTGGGTTCCGGCCAATCTAATGGACGTGAGTCTTGTGATATGGGCAGTGGCGTGAAGTAGGCAGTCAAAGATGGTCAAATAGACGTGATCAGTAACGGCGTGAATCGTGAACACATTATGGCAGCGAACAGACCAAAAAGAAATCTAAAGTTGCTGCAATGAAGGCAGCAAAAGGGGCCATAATGAAGCTGGCTAAGGTTTCAGGAAAAAGAAACCGCAATGAAGACGACATGTTTATGCGGAAGTGAGACTTCCAAAGACCGAGACCTCCAATATCATCTCAAGAATTAGGGTAAAAATATATTTTATTGAATTGAAATATGTTGACAATACATCAGAGGTATATACAAGGTTACTATACAACCAAATCCCTATTAGTACTCCTATATAACCAAATCCCTATTAATACTCCTATAAAACCAAATCTCTATTAGTACTCCTATACAACCAAATCTTTATACTTGACGGATATTTTTAATAATAAAAAAGAAACAAATTTTGACAGTATTTATGCAGGAGTGGTTATAATGTTATCACCAATCAACATGGTCATCCTTCATTGAAGGTATTTACTCAATAGTTCAGCCAATTAAACACGATATTGCCATATAATAAGAATGTCACCTAGAGTAATAGCCCAGGGATAAATATTCACATTTGCTTCAATACCAACTTTCATTGATAGCTCAAAAGAGAGTTTAGTCTTCATAAGTCATAAAAAAAAAACGCAAACATTTACCTAAAGATGAACTCAAATATTTCAAATAAACTCCTATGGAATTATCAATGAGAATCTACAGCAACAAAATTCTACAATTTGCTGTCTTTACAATGTTAATAATCAAAATGGATCTTCAAAAGTTCTACCTCTGTCTCATAATATAAGCAAAAATGGGTCAAAGAAAATGGATGTATGTGGTTCAAAATTTGGACCACATAAATCCACTTTCTTTGACTCATTTTTGCTTATATATAGTATGAGACAGAGGTACTATCAGTTTAACAAAGGCAATTTTAGCACTCGTATAACATATATATATATATATAATTTTTCTTGCAGTAGCAGCCTTATAGGAAGAAAAGTATATACGTCATTCATTTAATTTCTGGGAAATATGAGAAGCCATGCGTAAGCAAACCATAGAAGATACCACACAACATGAGACAAACATGAGACTCAAGTTTTAGTTGCACTCTGTTCAAACTGCAGATCATACAGGACCTTTAAGTAGCTAAAAATGACAAACAAAGATCCATTACTCACGATTTCTTTCAAGAGTATCAGCAGCCCTGATGGTCTCATCCAACTGAGCATCAGAATCCATAATTTCTGGTACCTGAATAAGAACCCAAATGAATAATTATAATTATATTATGTAGCAAAGAACTGTATTAACAGGAATTGAAACAGCATCAGAGAATAAACAATCATATTCTTATGATATATGAAAATAATAACTTTCACTGAATAAACAAAACCGTGCCTTTGTTCCATTTGCTGGACTTGCTTTAACATCATCGGATTCACTATCAGAAGAACTACTAGAATTGGAATCTGCAATGCGCACATTGGATAGTCACTAATTAACATTAACATAAAAAGTTATCCGGTTAAACATTAAAATTGAAAATACAAGCAAAAAGCTTCTGGAAGATACTTTGGACCTCAAACAACAATGCGACACATATGTTACCCAAAAGAAACTATTGATATGATGAGTGTAAATCTGCAACTTACAACTTAAAAGGAAAAAACATTAACAAAATGCAATGAACAGTTGGTAGCAATTAATTAAAACCTTTCTCTTATTTGGCAACCAACCAATTGCTGTTTAAATAATGGCAAAAGGTAATAAATACACTTGTCTTTAAAATTGCTACGTTAAGATTCAGATAATATTTTCTAGGGATATGATGACATAACAAAAGAGAGAACTGAATGTGAAATTGAAGCATATATATCCTCTTGCATATTTACTGTACGATTCAGTGTAAGGACAAAAATGGACAGATTATTAAAAGAGGGCAAGAAGAACTCCAAGCATACATGATATTCAACATAAATTTATAACAAAGTGTATTCTTGGTACAAAAATACTTCCAGTTTCGAAAACTAGTGGTTGATTTACTCAAAAATGAAGTGTTGCTCGTTAAGCACTCTCCATTAATCGTTTTAGAGGTTATTGAGCATAAATTGGAAATATTTTACTATGAAAATAAGAATTCAACTTAAACCTAAAAAAACATGTCTAATCACTAAACAGGCACGGTTCATTTAACGATACTAATAGTCATCCGACAATTTATTTTAACTCTTAAACACTACTAAACTAGGTAAAGGCACAAAACTGTATAACTTCATGTTCCAATATGTGGACATGCAAATTATAACTGATTATGTGAAGAAAATCAATCAAATACTTTCACATATAGCAATCAGAGGTTTAATTAAGCCATTATTGGTAATGAAAAAAAGATGCAAATGACATGCTGGTAAAATAAGCAAATACCGAATTTCCTTTTTTAGGAATGTTGGGGAAAGCTTCTAAACTCTGAAGTTTATTGAATCTAACCAACCAGAAAGACAATCATAATGCATCTGATATATAGTTCAAATTCAGACACAGCTATCCAACTGTTTCTTAAGTGTATTTGGTGAGGCTCTCATGTGTAACCAAAACATTGATCAGTTTCTAATGAAATTAAAGTTTTGCCAGCATATGAAACAGTTCATTAGAAATGCTCTTAGTTCCCTATGCCTATGGTTAGAAGAGGGGATGCTTTTATTTTTAACAAAGGTCTCTCTATCCTTACTGTAGTTGTGATTAATAATAAGATTGTTTACATTTTGTCAAAAAAAGAAGATTGTTTATGTTGAAAATAAAATATTAGTATGTAAATAAATAGAAAATCTGTAAATATTCCTATCATCTTTAAGTACTTCTGTCATTATGTATTTATCACATAAAGTCTATATAAAGAACTTCCGCTGTGTAGTTGAAACACACGGGTTATTCAACATGTCTCTCAATATTTTCTTCTCATTCAACAGTTTACATGGTTTCTCATTGCTGTGCTGGGATTCTCCTGGCCAATCAACTTGAAATGTTTTCAAAGGAATTGGAGAGCCAGTAAGCATTAATAATTGTTTAGGGGTTCTGATTTCATTATTCTATTTACTGACTAGTTTCCAATTTATTAAATCTCTTAGGAGGATTCAATATCTTACTTTTTTCTTTGCATCTCTGTTGAATTTCTACATGAAGTCGGGAATTATGCAAATTCATGTCACACTATCAAATAATGAAGCAAATCCAAGGCGTATCTCAAGTAGTTGAGCTGGGATACCCGAAGGAGAGGTTCAGGGTTCAAATCTTCGCTACTAACATAACATACTAACAACTGACTATAAAAATAAAAATAAAAATGAAGCATATAAACACAAAGCACACACAATGATGTTGCTAATACCCCTTACAAAAAGAATGAAACATCATTAAAATCAACATCTTAAAATAATACATTTACTGGTAGTACTAATGGTAGTCCTCCCTAATAACAACAGAAGTCCACTTAACCAATTGCAAAGCACCAGGGAAGCTCTAATTAACTGATACAGTGCTACGAAAGCCAATAAGAAATAAAGCTACATTGATTGCCCCAAAATATAAGCAAAAATGAGTCAAAAAGTTGATGTATTTGGTCTATGGCTTGGACCCAATACATCAATGACCCATTTTTATTTATATTTAATTTTTAAGACGGACACACATACACACACACACACACACACACACACACATATATATATATATAAGATAAAGTATCAAGTGATTTGGGATTAATGTGAAAATGAAAATAAAGTATTCATAATTTAAATATTTTGCTTTTCTGAAATATTCATCTCACAAAAGTCGGAAAGGAAAGACGAGAAAGAGTAAAAGGGTTTAAAACCAGCAGGATGAATTTAAAGCCAGATTTAGGGGTGATAGGAGATATGCATGTTTCGCAGAACTCATCTAGGCTAAGCTGTGCTGAGCTGGCATAGTTTGTTATAGTATAGCTTGGAGCAGTTACAGCAATCATAAGTGTAGTTACAGATGCCATAACTGCTTCCTATTTGATGGTCTAAAAATAATAACTGTTTCACTGTGTATTCACTCAGAATGTTAATGCAAAAGTATTTTTCAGATTAAAATTTCTCTCTCTACTTTTCTGAGTTTCCAGAACTCTATTAAGGGGGAAGTTGAGTTAAAAAATAAGATATTTCCCTAAAGGAAGGCTAAATCATGTCCATATATATATATATATACACCCTATGATTAAATATTCAGAGAAGTGGAGTACCACAGCACAGGCACATACTTAAAAGCAACTTAGAGAAATTCATAACTCTCTTACCATTGGAGCAGACTGGGCTTAGAGATTTGTTCGCTCTGCAAGTTGTATCCTTTTCAACCTTCACATGAGGATGGCTTGAAACACGGGGCTCATTTCCACCATCGTCCGATTCAACCTTCATATCGGGATGGCTTGTTACAGGGGGCTCATTTAGACCAACGTCCTTTTCAACCTGCACATCAGGATAGCTCGAAACAGCGGGTTCATTTCCACCAACATCCTCTTCAACCTTCACACTAAGATTGCTTGAAACAGGGGGCTCATTTCCACCAATGTCCACCTCTTCATCAGCCAGATCATTACCTATAAGTAAAACAATTTTCGAAAACTACAAAAAAATAGACTATGCATCTACACATGCCCAGAGACACAAACTCACAAGCATACCTTTAACTAGTTGCAATGAGGAATTGCTAGGACCAGAATCATTCAACACCTGCAACAGAAAATATAGATTATGAAAAGTCAAAATATGAACTAAAAGACAAAATTTCGCTCTAGCCAGGGAGGATTATATAATTCAAATAAAATGTGATAACAACTTAGATTTATTAAACGGTTAGGTAGCAGGAGGCACCTCTATTTCACACACTTCAGCTTTTTCTTTGTTCTTTTCCTTCTCTTGCAAAAACTCATCCAAAAGCTTTCGTAATGCAAACAGTGTATCATCGCTGAGATCATCGATATCAATCTCAATCTCATCCTCTGCACATTCTTTTCCATTTGAACTATGTTCTTTCAAGAAATCAATGATATGAACAGGTATTTCCCCGAGCAAAGATTCCAATTGTCGACCTAGATTGTGCTTCTCTTCATCCGACATAGTCTGCTTAGCAGGTGTGATAACTTCAGGCTGAGGGGGCAATGAGACAATTTTCCTCTTTTTGGAAAGAGGCGCTGGTCTAGTAGTTTTCACATCTTGACAAGGGTTTGGTTTCGTAGGCAATGGTAGAGCATCACTTCTGGGTAGTTTCTTCTCTATTGTTTTCCATCTCACTTCAAAATATTTTTTGAGGGTATCAGCCATTATGTAGACATCATTCCCAGGTGGATTATAGGTCATTGCATTCGAAAATGTAAGCCTCACGTCACTAGCAAATTCAAATAGGTCTGAGTACGCTCCTGTATCGATCTTGCTTTTTATTGTTCCAAAATCCATAGGATGCTTGATGATAGTGAAATAATCCGGAAGGTTCAACTTCACAACATCCACAGGAGTGTTGAAAACCCAACCATACTGGTGATTCATCAACCGTGTCAACAGTGACTCACAATCTTTCATCAACAAAGAATTTACGGTGCTTGGTGAACGAGTCTGTGCTGGAGTCTCGAACTTTCCAGAAGAGCCCCGATTCCATCCACGAGGCTTATTACTCTTACCCGAAAGTTTAGATTTATTCCCTGGTAAAGAACTAGACACTGATTTTTTCCTCGAGTTTTCCACTCGATGTCCATTATTACCACCATTACTACAACTAAGAATATCACTAGACGATGACAACGTAACCCCATTTGATCTCTGTATTTCAATTCTCTTCTGAAGTTGCCGAATCTGTTCAAGCTCAGATCTAAACCGTTGCACCAAACCTTTCCTTTCAATAGTTGACAATTTTGACAACGGAACAACTTGCATTAAAGCTCCATATGCACCGCGGCGGCTTGAGTTCAAACAAATAGATTTCCTTGTTGGGGCACTCGAGTCCTCGGAAACTGTAATTTCCGTGTCTATTTGTCCCGATGTTCCGGATCCTTCAGATTCACCAACTGTATCTAAAGCATTGCCAAAATAACCTCTACTCTTTACCATCATAGAGTCATGCAGTTCAATTTAATTAACCAAATGCTGCAGTTTCACTGTACTACCTCAATATCCACATCCGATACTAATAATGTAAAAAAATAGTTACACAAATCAGCTTGTTCAGTATAACTATATATAACTGCCCATAACAGAAAGAAAAAGAATTAAATATGCAATAACTCTCACTAAATCACTTGGAATCATATCCCCTTGGAATCATATCCCTACAACAAAATTTGCCTCCAAAGTTAAGGGTAAATCGGGAAACTGTGTGCTCAAATTTAATGAAACTGAAGACTAACTTAAATCCAAATTGAAAACAGAAATTTTCCCTTGTCTTAACAACAACAACAACAATAATAATAATAATAATTACCCTATTTGTTCTCAAAATGGAAGCTACTAGCTGAAAAGAGCACCAACACCGTGTTTAGCTGAACCAAACTCGAAGAACTTTCTCCAATTCCAAGGAAATGATTATGAAACTAAGAATTAAGATGCGGATATTCGATAAAAGAAAGAGATCACAGCTCAAGCGAAACCCTAGTTGAATTCGCTGAGTAAACGACAAGAGCTTGAGCGCGTTTCCGAAAAGCGCGAGTGGATAAACAAATAAGAAGAAGAAACGACGCCGTTTAGAAAGGGATCTTAAAGCCACAAGCCAGTTGAGAAGAACAAGAAGAACAAGAACAAGAAGAAGAAGAAGAAGAAAAGTTGGACTCTTACAAGTTCACCTCATTTTTCTTGTAAGAAGATTACGACGACACCGACCTTCTTCTGCAACTTGCATCACTCTATAAACTTTCAACCGTGTGATGTATAATCAACGGGTAACATACGACTTGGTGTATTTTTGTTGACAAATGCGACTTGTGTTGTTGGTAAAACTCTAGATAGATATGTTAACATTATGGCTTAATGCCCACTTAATCCACCCGATAAAAAAAAATAGGGACCGATACAAAGCTGGATAATGACTAGATGTATCGCGGGTCGAACTAAATTCGTCCTTTAAATTATAAATATTTAAATTAATTTTTGAATTTTTGAAATTATTAAGTATAAATTTAAAAGTATAAAATAGAGAAATGTACTGTGCACCTCACCTTTACCTCTTATCCCTCATTTTTTTATTAATGACCATTTTATCTTTTTTTGTTTTATATAAAATTATAAAAAAAATTTACCACTCTCTTTTCTTACCCCCACTTTCGAAACTTATAAAAAATTTCATAATATTTGACAGTTTCAAACTTTCAAAATAATTAAAAGTGAGTTTTTTTTTTATCTATTCAGAACTTTTGTTAAATTGTAAACTTTCAAAATGTAATTTTCTTGAGATAATTAAAAATTTGGAAACTTTCGATGAATCTGAAAGTTTCGACGTTAACATTTCCAGAAAGTTTTGAAAGTTTGTAAAAATTTGAAACTTCTGAAACGCAAATCATTCGAAACTTTCGATGAATCTGAAACTTCTGAAACACATATCCTTCGAAAATTTCAAACATTCGAAGTAAGTCAGTTTCGAAAGTTTCAAAAAATTCAAAACTTTCGAAATTTTCACTTTTTCTAAAATTTATTATTAATTAAATATATTACTATTTTTGAAATTAGGTATGAGTAGAGTTGAGGTTCCTACTTCAATGTATAGATTCTACAGAAAAATTCATCACCAATCAGGTATTATTATTAGTGATAATCCATCACCGATAAAATTTTTATTATAGCGAGACATTTGATGTTTTATTTGAAATATACTTTATAGGTATTTCCTTCTCGAGAAACTATATTTGAATGGACAATAACCATTGGAAGGAAAAATGAATTTTTAATTGTTACCATTCGATCAGATAAGGCAAAATGGAATTTTAATTGTTACCAGATCAAATGAAACTTTCATTTTGTTTGAAAGTTTTGCATTTCGAAACTTTCATATTGATTGAAAGTTTCGAAAGTTTCTGCATTTCAAAACTTTCATGTTGAACAAAACTTTCGAAACTTTCATTATTTTTGGGAAAAATGTACTTTGAAAGTTTCATCATCATAGAAACTTTTGAAAATCTAGTAAAAAACCGTTTTGAATATTTGAAATATTCGAATTTTGTCTTATTTTTTAATTTCGGAGGTTTCAAAGTTTCGAAGTTTTGGTAGGGTCAGGTTTGAATATTTCAAAGTTTCGAAGGAAGTGGGTGAAAAAAAGAAAGTGAAATTTTTTTGAGGTTTTTATAGATGAAACTAGGGGCAATATGGTCTTTTTCATATGACGGGGGTGAGAGGTAAAAGTGGGGGGTGCATGATACATTTCTCTATAAAATATTAAGCAAAATAAAATCAAACATCTGTCCAGTGAATAGTCTTGTTTGATATTTTTTTAGCGTTGTCAAAAGTTAAATATGTATATATATATATCATATTTAAATGAGAAAATTATCAATGAAAAATAATAAAATAATATTTTTGTAAATTAACTTGTTATATTTTTTAAATATTATAAGTTAACAAAAAAATTAAATAATTAATAAAATAATTTTAAGTTTAAAATATTCATTGATATTATTAATTAAACAATTTCAAAATATTCAAAAAAAATTACGAGTAATTCAATAATTCTATTTGATATATTAAATAAGTAAAATAAATTTACAATAGTATATGAGTAAACACCCACTTTCGTCCTTGAAAATGATTGGTGGTGTCATAATAGTCTCGAAAAGAAAGAAAAAAGATATTTTAAAATCCCCGAATCAATACTTTATTTAAAACCCCTAAACCAATTCAAACATCTAAATTCTTGTCTTCACTTTTCAAAACTTTTAGTTAACAACATATTGTATTTAAAGAAGATTTCATCAATAAGATTTTTTTAGATAGTTTTGAATGTTTAGTCTAATTTTCAACTATGCCTCTAATATGTTGTCTCTTCCTATGAAAGCAATTCAACACAAGCATATTCTAACTCAACCTCTGATATTTTGACTATGCCTTTGGTATTTTGACTCTGCCTCTAATAGTCACACTTTGACACATGACTCTAATTATCTTATGTCTACCATTGAGAAAAGATAATGCCTCTTATAGAAAGTCAATGCTTCTGATAAAAAGTCAATGCATCTGAAAAAGTCAATACTTCTAGTGAAGGTCAATGATTCTTGAAGTTGTGTATGTTATGAATATGTAACTCTGATAAAATGTAGAGGATTCCAAATCAGACTCTGATATAGGCAAATGTTGCCTAGGATCCTGATACTGGAAAACCACTAAACAAAATTCCTAATAGGTTACCTACCAAATGCATTGAATAAAAATATTTAGCTAAGTATGGTTAATTGACATAAATAGTTCACACATACTTGAGATCTGCAAAACGGTAATAATTTTCAAATATGTAGAAACAGTCAGAAATGAAACAACACCTGAAAGAACTAGTTTAAAGCATTAATTAAAAAAAAATTAAAACAAGGCTATGTTTCAATTTAATGTTCAAGTAAGACAAATGTTCACAATTGCATTTATAAAAGGGATTTTTTTTTCTTTCTATTACAACAAGTATGACAGCAGAACTGCAATTGAAATATCTTACGACAATTCTCATCAAACTACTTTGCAAAATTTGAGAAAATATGGAACAACAAAGTTTGGACATAATTGGAAACAACATACAAACTTTGAATCAAAGTATGGACTTAGAATTTTGAAGAATATTGACACAAACAATAGATTTTACTTTAAACATCAAACACATTGATCAACAATTAAACACTTAGAATAAATTCAAACAAAACCATTGTATGAATATCGAGCACTTGTACATACATAGTCTCTCGTAGAGAGTTAAAAACATACAAAACAATTTCTTGTAAATTAGCTCGATAGTGGTTGTTGTATTTGCCTCAACGTGTTGCAGGAGTAACCAGAAAGTCAGGTAGACTTAATTAGAGGTGAGGTTAAGTGGTTTGTTGTAATTCAAGTTGAACTACTAGAAGAAATCCTTCAAGTGAAGGTATTGGATGTAGCCAGTCAGCCAAGTTGTTGGTGAACTTGTATAAAAATTCCATGTGTGTTCCTTTGCTTTTATTTTTTGAATTGCCTTGATCACCAAGTCACGATCAAATTTCAAAAATAGTATTAACAAACTATGACACAATTCAAACCCTTATTTCTTGTGTTATTGGAACTTCAATCGATATGACAGCTTGGTCTCAAGGACTAAGCACTTAACAATGTTGAGAAAAGATCCAATAAATTTTTTCTATCATGACTAAACTTGGTGAAGAAGCCATTAGAGGAAATATTATTAGACCCCAACTTTTTGATGGAGAACGCTTCGAATTTTGGAAAGACAAAATAAAAATTTTCTTTATCTCCCAGGATTCAGAATTATGGGATTTAGTTTAAGAAGGACACACTGCCCCAACAAATAATGATGGCACTAAATTGTCTAGGAAAAACATGAGTGTTGAACAAAAAAGACTTTATGAAATGCATCATAAGGCAATAACCTTTATGTTGAATTCCATTACATTCAAAGAGTTTGATAAACTCACTAACAATTATATTTGATGCTCTAGTTCTAACATATGAAGGGATTATACAAGTACAAGAAGCAAAAGAAAATCTTCTTGTAAGAAAATATGAATTATTCCAAATGGAATAAGATGAAAACATTGTCTCAATGTTTTCAAGATATCAAACATTAGTTTCGGGTCTAAAGGTATTGAAGAAAAGCTATACTACAACAGACCATGTTAAGAAAATCCTTATAAGTCTTCCAAATACATGGAGATCAAAAATCACAACCATACTAGAGGTGAAGAACCTCAACAGGCTTTCTTTGGAATAACTCATAAGTTCACTTTGATCACATGAATTAGAATTGACATAGGATGAGCCAAAGAAAAAGAAAACAATCATTGGCTCTAAGATCAAAAGACAAGAAAGCCTTACAAGCAATTGATGAATCAGAGGATGATACTAATGATGATTTATATAAACAGAATGAGGACTTAGAGGCTAAAGAATAATCTTTCATTTTCATAAGAATTCAGCGTATATGGCATAAAAAGAAATCTTTTCCTCGAAAGGACTTCAAGAAATTTCAGAACAAAGAAAAAGGAATTGATAAAAGGAAAGCGACATATTTGGAATGCAAGAATCTAGACATTATAAGTCTGAATGTCCTAAACATAGAAATCAAAAGAAAGAAATAAAGACTAAGAAGAAGGATCTTATCACATGGGTAATAGGACCGCAAGTGCACGATATTATCGCGTAGTAAAAATTATCGTTCCCACAAGGACTTTGTTATGAGTACCAATCTCTCTTTACTATGATGATTAGCTAAAACGATAAATGTTGATAATGATTTTTAATTAAAATTCGCAATAAAAATAAAGCTTTGGGAATGTAGTTTTTCACAATCCTTTAAGATAAGACATCTTCATGATTTCAAGAGAACTAAAATATATTTTCATGATTTGATTCTCTTGTCCAATCTTAGGGGTTGGATATCTAATCCACCTTTCGATATATTATTTGATATCCAAGTATGAACATGATTCTTATTAAGATTGGATTAAAATATCAATACCCATGATAGAAAGAAGTAGAAATTGTTAGAGATTCATTATTGGAAATCCTACAATCCCAAGACAAGGAAGATCTACTCACACATGATCATAGTAGAATCAAACTTAAGTATAAAAACATTGGAAATATAAAATAATATAATAAAATAACAAAGTAAAAATAGAGAACTAAATATTATTGAAACTAGAAATTCGCTAAGAGAAATACAAGAACAAAAGCAAGAGTAACAAGAGATTGTGAATAGGAATTTGTGTCTAAAACTGAGTATTTTTTTTCTTTTTTATAGCCCTAGGTGCCTTCACGAGCTTTAATTATAAGAAACCATCATAATTTCATATAAGAAAAACAGTTCAGCAACAAAAGATGAGCATATTACGACCATGATGGCCATTATTGCTAGTTAGTAATCCTTGCTGCCTTGGATCATAATAGCCATTACGGCCAGACAATAATTCGTACTGGAATTTGAGTTTCTTTCATTACTTGATCATGAGGGATCATAACTACACCACTTGACTTCAAGGCTGTTTTGCTAAAAAAATCTTCACTTCTCCTTGAAATCTAAACAAAACTAAAAGGTAGTAAAATAGAAGTAAAACCGAATTAAAAGCATTAAATTCACTTATCAAACAAAGCTATATAAACAAATAAATTCTAGATTATCAATGGGATGGCTTGGAAGAGTTCTCTGATGATGCGGAATATGGAAATATGACACTAATGGCCAACGTGCAATCAGACTCTAAATCTAACTTTGATGAAGAAGTAAAGGTATTTTCAAATCTATCACAAAATGATCTTAGCAAGGGTGGGAGTTGTACATTTTCTGACAATTAGTGGATCAATCTATTGTGGTGTGCAAGAGGACTAGACGTACCCTTTGTTATAAGGGGAACCAGGATAAATCTGTTGTGTTCATTTATTTACTGCACCTTACTATTAGTAGACATTATATTAATTCAGAAAATTCAACTACCATAGCACTGAAAACAAGAAAGTTTACTAACACCTAATTCACCCCCCCTCATAGGCGTACTTCTATACTTACAATTGGTATTAGAACAGGTTAAGGTAAATTATTCCTCGATCAATTACTCATGGCTTCCGCACAACCTGTTTTTAGAGACGGTGGTAGCAGCACCAAGCCACCATGTTTTGTTGGAGAGCACTACGATTTTTGGAAGATACGTATGCAAGCGTATCTTGAAGCACAAGGAGACGACATATGGGATGCAGTTGAAAATGGTCCTCACATTCCAAAAACTGTCATCAATAACAAAGAAGAAATAAAGATAAAAAATTCTTGGACTGATGATGATAAAAGAAAAGTGTTGTTCGATAAAAAGGCAAAGAATATATTACAATCAGTACTAGGAATGGATGAATTTTTCCATATATCTCACTGTAAAACAACAAAAGAAATATGGGATACGTTGGAAGTAACTCACAAAGGCACCATTGAGGTAAAAAGAACTAAACTCAACACACTATCACAAGAATATGAGTTATTAGAATGCAACCCGGAGAGTCTATTCTAGACTTACAGAAAAGGTTCTCCCACTTAACAAATCATTTGATGACACTCGGAAAAATGTTCACCAATGATGAATTAAATCTAAAAGTACTAAGATCATTGACAAGGGCCTGACAACCAAAAGTGACAGCAATCTCCGAAAAGAAAAGCCTATCCAAAATGTCTCTTTCTGCACTATTTGGAAAACTTCAAGAGCACGAAATCGAACTTGGAAGGTTAGAACAAAATGAAAGTCAAGAAAAGAAGACCAAAAATATTGCTCTAAAGACCGAATCAAGAGAATAAATCAAGGACAACAATTCAGATGAAAACATTACTTTTCTTGTCAAGAAATTTGGTAAGTTTCTTAAAAATGGCAGAACATTCAAAAAGAAAAGATTCAAGAAGAAAGATATTTCTACATCAAATCAAAATTTCACTTGCTTTGAATGTGGAAAACAAGGACATATTAAAGCAAATTGTCCAAACCTTGCTAAGAAGAATGCCATCAAAAAGAAAGACTTCAAGAAGGCATACATAGCTTGGGAAGACAATGTAGTAAGTTCAACTTTAGAAACAAAAAGTGAAGAATGCGCCAATGTTGCATTAATGGCATCACATCAATCAGATGATGAAGAAGAGGTTAGTAATATAGACTCTCCTTATCATAATAAAACTAATAGTGAATTAATTATAAAATACAAAGATGCTCAAAACTCAATTAAGGAATTACTTATTGAATGTAAAAATCTGTGTAAACTAGTGTCAACACAAAAGAAACAAATCTCAAGTCTACAAGAAAAAGTTGACATTATGGAGAAAAATTCTGAAAAACTAAAACAGAATTTTACATGCAATAAATGCGATTCCCTCTCTTTCAAAATTGTTCAATTAAATAGGGTAATTGAACGATACGAAAAGGGACAATTAGGATTGGAAAATGTTTTAAATATGCAAAGATACTCAAATGACAACAGTGGTCTTGGATATTCAAAATTTGATAAACCAAACTTGAATAAGACTATTTTTGTTAAAGCGAGTAATTAATCCAATCAAGAAAAGATTATAGTTATGAAAAAGGATCATCATTATAATGAGAGAATTATTCAAAATAAATCTCATACACATGCTACTAAAAATAGATTTAATCCTACTTGTTCTTATTGTGGTCTTCATGGTCATACACCTAATACCTGTCACATTAGAAACATTAGTGTTCTAAGAGGGCATTATGTATGGGTAAAGAAAGGTACTAACCATGAAGGACCCAAAGCACATTGGGTACCTAATAAAGTTTGATTTCAATTTTGTAGGTATGCAAGCAAGGTACTTCAAATATGTGGTACTTAGATAGTGGATGCTCTAAACATATGACAGGTGATGTAACAAAATTTTCAGACTTAACGCTTGAGTCAAAGGGAATTTAGTCTATGGAGACAACAACAAAGGAAAAATTTTAGGCATTAGAAAAGTCGGTACAACACCATCCCCCTCAATTGAAGATGTCTTATATGTTGAAGGTCTAAAACACAATCTCATAAGCATTAGCCAACTTTGCGACAAAGGATACAAGATAGTCTTTAACAAAGATGAGTGCATCATCCAATATGAAGCTACAAATGAAATTCAATTTATTGGTAAGCGGTTCAAAAACATTTTTACACTTAATCTTGACAATTTATCCTTAAAAAATGAAATGTCTTTTGGTAAGTGACAATAATGATGCTTGGTTATGGCATAAGAGATTTGCTCATATTCACATGGATCATTTAAACAAATTGGTCAAGCATGATCTTGTTGTAGGCTTACCAAAAATGAAATTATAAAGGATAAATTGTGTGACGCATGTTAAAAAGGTAAGCAAACAAAAAGTTCTTTCAAACCTAAAAATGTCATTTCAACCTCTAGACCACTACAATTGATACATATGGACTTGTTTGGTCCATCAAGAACCAAAAGTCTTGGTGGAAACTCATATGGACTAGTTATTGTTGATGATTACTCAAGGTTCACTTGGACCTTATTTTTGGCATGTAAAAATGAAGCTTTTAAGGCATTTAAAAACTATGCCAAGCTAGTCCAAAACGAACAATCTGCCAAAATTGTATTAATTACAAGTGATCATAGAAGAGAATTTCAAAATACTTCATTTGAAGAATTTTGTGAAGAAAATGGCATTTTCCATAATTTTTCTGCACCAAGGACACCACAACAAAATGGGGTTGTTGAGAGAAAGAACATATCTTTGGTTGAGCTCGCAAGAACTATGCTAAGCGACTTAAACCTACCAAAATATTTTTGGGCAGATGCTGTAAACACAACATGCTATGTTTCCAACCGGGTAATCATTCGACCAATTCTTAAGAAAACTCCGTATGAACTCTAGAAAGGAAGAAAGCCTAATATCTCTCACTTCCACATTTTTGGATGTAAGTGTTTTGTGTTAAACAACGGTAAAGACACCCTTGGAAAATTTGATGAAAAAGTTGATGAAGGTATATTTATCGGTTACTCTATATCTAGTAAAGCATTTAGAATCTGTAATAAAGGAACTTTATTAGTCGAAGAATCAATGTATGTAACTTTTGATGAAACTAACCCCATAAAAGAGGAAAATATTATTTCTTGTGATGATGTTATTTTTGAAAGTAATGATACAAGAAAAGAACATCAAACTAATCAACTAGGTCAAGAAAGTGAAGTCAACATCGAAAGACAAAATGATGATCTTCCTAAAGAATGGAGAACCCATAGATATCACCCAATTGATAACATCATAGGTGATATCAATAAAGGAGTCACAACAAGATTAAAACTACAAGATGCTTGCTTAAACATGACATTTGTTTCTCAAATCGAACCCTCCAAAATTGGTGAAGCACTTAAAGATGATCAATGGATACTTGCCATGCAAGAAGAACTCAATCAATTTGAAAGAAGCCAAGTATGGGAACTTGTTCCTAATCCAGGAAATAAACACATAATTGGTACAAAATGGGTGTTTAAAAATAAACTTGATAAGAATGGCATAGTTGTCCGCAACAAAGCTAGATTGGTCGCTCAAGGATACAATCAAGAGGAAGGGATAGATTTTGACGGAACATTTGCTCCGGTAGCAAGATTAGAAGTAATATGTTTACTACTTGTGTATGCTTGTTCCATGCACTTTGAGTTATATCAAATGGATGTGAAGAGTGCCTTTCTAAATGGATACATAAATGAAGAAGTCTATGTCAAACAGCCACCTGGGTTTGAAGATTCCAAAAATCCCTCACATGTTTACCAATTAAAAAAGGCTCTCTATGGTCTAAAATAAGCTCCAAGAGCTTGGTATGATAGATTAAGCACCTTTTTATGTGCAGGAGGATTTGAAAAAGGGAAAGTCGATAAAACATTATTTGTCAAAAGAGATAATGGCCACACCTTATTGGTCCAAATCTACGTTGATGATATAATATTTGGATCAACCATCAATGACATATGTGAAGAATTCTCTTCAATAACGCAAGGAGAATTTGAAATGTCCATGATGGGAAAATTAAACTTTTTTCTTGGACTTCACATCAAGCAACTTGAGCTTGGCATCTTCATAAATCAGGCAAAATATTGTAAAGAATTACTCAAAAGATTTGAAATGGAAAACTGCAAAGAAAGTGCAACTCCAATGGGCTCCAAAACCTATGTTGATAAAGATGCATCAAGTATTTCAATCGACATATCCAAATATCGAGGTATGATTAGATCCTTATTATATCTAACGGCCAGCCAACCAGATATTATGTTTAGTGTTTGTTTGTGTGCAAGATTTCAGGCGGATCTGAAAGAATTGCATCTTGTAGCCGTAAAAAGAATTATGAAGTATTTGAAAGGAACGACAAATATAGGCCTATGGTACCCCAAGGGTAGCATATGTCGCCTAGTTGGATATTCTGATTCAGATTATGCAGGATGCAAAACGGATCATAAAAGCACAAGCGGCACTTGCCATAACAAGTATCCACTCACTATCTAGTAAGGCTTCCTTAATGTTCTTAGGTTTAATCTGAGATACGAAAGCTGTAAGGTTGCAAAAGTGCCTAAGGTTCCTCCTAGTTGCCACTCCTTTAGAGATGTCACTTATGATGTTATCTATGGGATGGTTTCTACTAAACTTCCACTCTCTAGGTAACTCATCTACTCTAATAGGCTCAACACAGTCACTGTTGCTTGGAGGAGCAGTTTCCTTTGGCTCTATAGGTTCAGATTCTACAACATCATCTAAAGAGGCATCAACCATGGAAGGAGTGTTGTTCAAGTTTTCTTTAAAAAGTTCATCAAACTTAACATGAATTGACTCTTCTATGGTCTTTGTCCTTTTGTTGTAGATTCTATAGGCTTTACTAGTTTGGGAATAACCTAGAAAGATACCCTCATCAGCCTTGGGATCAAACTTACCTAGGTGTTCTTTGCCATTGTTCAACACAAAACACTTACAACCAAAGACTCTAAAGTAGGAGATATTTGGCTTTCTACCCTTGTACAACTCATAAGGAGTTTTCCTAAGGATTGGCCTAATCAAAACCCTATTTACAACATGTGTGGCAGTGTTAATTGCATCAGCCCAGAAATACTTAGGAACATTTGAGTCTTTAAGCATAGTCCTAGTTAACTCCTCTAAAGACCTATTTTTCCTTTCCACTACACCATTTTGATGTGGTGTCCTAGGGGCTGAATACATATGATGAATACCATTCTGTTCACAGTAAGTATCAAATGTATCATTTCGGAATTCACCTCCATGATCGCTTTTGATGGACATTATTTTCTGACTTGTTTCATTTTGTACCAAGTTTGCAAACTTTTTGAAAACAGAAAAAGCATCACTTTTATGAGTCAGAAAGTAAGTCCAAGTGAATCTAGAATAGTCATCAATTAACACGAAGCCATACATATTACCTCCAAAGCTTCTCACTTGGGATGGACCAAAGAGGTCCATATGAACCAGCTGCAAAATCCTATTGGTTTTGACCATGTCTATTGGGGGAAAAGAAGATTTGACAAGTTTGCTTTGCTCACAAGAATCACATAACCTGTCCTTAGTAAACTTCTTGTCAGGGAGTCCTATAACTAGCTGTTTACTAACAAGTCTATTCAAATGATCTATATGAATATGTGCAATACGTTTATGCCATAACCATGTCTCATCAACATTTGATAATAAGCAACAAACAGAATCAGCAGGCACAACATGTAAGTCAAGCATGTAAATATTGTTAATTCTATCACCAATCAGTTTGATACTTTTATCTACCATTTTCTCAATTATGCAAGAAAGTGGTGAAAAGCTTACTTGAAAGCCATTGTCACACAGCTGACTTATACTTAGAAGGTTGTGTCTTAGCCCTTCCACATATAAGACGTTTTTGATAATAGCAGTTGATTCGCTGCCAATGTCACCAATTCCGCAGATCTTACTCTTATTGTTATCACCGTATTTAACAAATCCACATTCCTTTAGGCTTAGGGGCATGAACATTGATTTGTCCCCTGTCATATGCTTTGAGCATCCACTATCAAGGCACCATTGGTGTCTTGTGGATCTCAAGCATACCAGCCATAAAATCAGAATTTCATTTTAGGTACCCAATATAAATTGGGTCCTGGTGGGTTAGTTTCATTATTATGTGTCTTTACCTTCCAAATCTGTTTACATCCTCTGTTGGCAAGTTTTTTAAATTTTCAATTGTAAACAAAATGCCCTTTTCTGCAACAAAAATGACAAGTGACAGCAGAGGATGCATACTGCTTTGGTTTGACAAAGACATTATGCATGTGACTGGTTTTACCAAACTTCTGGTTATGCTTCACATTTCTATATCCAATGCCATGTCTATTGTGATTATGTTTAACATTCACATTTGGCCTATAACCAAGTCCAGATTTTTCATTCAAATTTCTTTGGTTTTCAAGAAGCATATCTAACTTGGTTTTGCCACTGTTGAACTTTTCAATATCACAATGCAGTGCATAATTCTCTTTTTTCAGATCATCATTCATGACTTTAAAAGATGCATGCTCAATTTTGATTTCATCATACAATATGCATTTTTCTTCTAACAATTTCTTAGTACTAATTAACAGTTTAATTGTACTAACATATTCATCATGTAATTTAGTAAATGCATTTTGCAGCTCATCATAAGAAGGATTAGATGAACTTACTTCGCTATCTGAATTAGAATCTATTTTAGCCATAAGACATAAATTGGCTTGTTCTTCTTCAGAAGATGAAGAGGATTCGTTGTCATTATCGTTCCAAGCAACATACGCTTTTCTGGATTTGGGGGCTGGTTCCTTGCCTTTGTTTTTCGTAGTTCTGTTCTTATTTTGCAGCTTGTAACACTCAGATTTTATGTGGCCTGTTTTTCCACATTCATAGTAAGTGATTGTCTTAGTGTCATTAGGCTTAGAACTGGATGGTTTTCTGAACTTGCTGTCTTTCTTTTTCAGAAATTTCTTAAACTTCTTGACAAGTAACCCAATTTTAGGCTCTTCATCATCCTCACTGCTTGATTCATCTGAGCAGCTCTCTTGTTCAGATTTAGAATGATGTGTTTGAGCTTTCAATGACAATCCTTTCCTCTTTCTGTCATTTTTGATGTAGCTAAATATCACTAGAAGGGGGGTTGAATAGGGATTTTGCTGTTTAAAAATGATTTCTAAGTGTTGTGAAAACTATCCTCTCACTAAGGATGGCTAGCTCGAGGATGAGATTTTTCAACTTGTTAGATCTAAGTTGAGCAAAGGAGTAGAAGTAAAATAAGAGAGACACACACACAATTTTATACTGGTTCACCCAAAGATGGTTACGTCCAGTCCTCACACTCTTGTGAGATTTCACTAACTTTCAAACAGTTCAATCCTCAACCCGAGGATGATTACAAACCGTGTATTCTTTAGCTTCACCAAGCTTACAATCAATTTCCGAATATTTCCAAGTGCAACTCACAAGGAAATTACAATGTGATAAGAGAGTGATTGATACTTAATACTTTCTCAAAAGATTTACAATGATATAGTGTAGGATCAAAGAAAGTAAGAAGTGAGGGTGTTTAGCTCTTGATAGCTTTTAAGATGCTTGATCTTTTTATGCAAGTGTGTTGTGTGTCTTCCATTGAAGAGTTTGTTTGCATTTTATAGAGATCCAATCCCTTGATGACCGTTGGAGCTTATTTCAAAACAATCCAAGTCTTTCATCATATTTACAGAATTGCCATTATAGCCATCCTCACCTTTCTTGTAACTTGATCTTGATAAGTCCTTGTCAATTCTCTTTTTCCAGCAATTGCACAGCTGTTATTTGACCATGTGAGCTGTGTTTTTCGAAGACTTTAAGGTCTTGGTTGGTTTCACCTTTTGAGGTGATGTTGACAAGAGAGAGAAAGCTTAGCCTTCACATGTGATCTTCCATTTTTGGCTTGTTTCAAGTTGCCTTTCTTCAACTTGACTTCTTCATGTATATATTCATGCAAACACATTTAATAATCTGATTTTAGCCATTGCACATGCTTGAAGAGTTGCTTTCACCTTTTCTGGCCTATCCTCGGCCTATGCTGCCATCCTCTACATACTAGATATAGCTATTTTCATCTTTTTCTTTTGACCTTTTGACTCTTGATTTTAATGCTTTGTTTATTCATGTTTGATATTGTTTTGCATTTGAATAAACACATTTGTATTGGTGATGGATCAGATTGTCCAGATCTGGAGTTTTTCCAAATTGCAAGCCATCCTCACTGTTAGCAATTTTCATCCTCACATTTGCAGCAAGTTCCATCCTCGCGTTTGCAGCAATTTCCATCCTCAGATTTCAAACATATTTTACTTCTTTTTGCTTTAATGATTAACAACCTATCTTCTTGTATGAATACACTCAAGAGCACATGTTAGTCATTAATCACAATCATAATCTTTAAGCAATTTTGTTATCATTAAAATCAATTGAGAGATTTTGTCTCAACAATCTCCCCCTTTTTGATGATGACAAAATTCTTTAGATTTTGATTTTAAATAAGACAAAGATAAAATGTTTATGCTCCCCCTCAATCATATGTGTAATAATTTTTAAAACTAAAAATCATTACTCCCCCTAAATGTATGCCAAAGTGTTGATATAACATGATTTTAATCATACATAAAACATCATGATAATAAGATAATAAGTTAAAGATTTGTTCAACACAACATAAACATGGGTTCATAGGCAACACAACAATTCAACTTAACAAGCATAAGCAGCTCAATAATTCAAACAAGATTTAGCACAAAACATCATTAACACAAAGCAACTAGATAATCAAAACATAGATAATAAAATATAGATAATCAAAAAGCATAATCATTCTCCCCCTGAATTTGGCAGCAGCAAAAAGAAAATAACCATATGGTTAATCAGATAGGGAAGGCTCGGCTGATGAGGATGAAGGAGATGGAACAACAAAGGAAGGCTGGGCTGGTAACTCAGGAGGATGATCTCCAGGAGCAATAGTGGTAGCCAAGTGTTTGGTAACCCATTCTAGAATGAGACCAAACTGAACCAATGAGTTCTGAAAGTGAGTGAAGCTTTGAAGGATTTTCTTTTGATCCTTCCTAATCAATTTTAGCAGGTTCATTTGCTTCTGTTCCTTGCTGTCCTCAGTCCTTGTGCTAGGAACCGAATCCTTAGGCTTATCATTCACACTGGAACTCTTATTTTGAGAGCTCCCAGCCTTGTCCTTTGAATGGTTATGAGTTGTGGCAGTGAAGAAGGATTCAAGGGAACTGAACCGATTTGTAACCTCAGGGAGAGGTTGGATGGGTTCTTCATGAGCTGCAACAGGAGGAATAGGAAGTTGTTGCGAAAAATCTGGTTGCAGGATCACATTTTCTTCCATTTGCATAGTTGGAGGAGAAGCCATAGGCATATCCATAGGAGAGGGAGGATAAGACAGATTTAGATCAAAATAAAGCTCCTCACCATCTTCCATATTGTGACGAGGGGTTGGTTTAAAGGTATCCTTAGGGAGTGGATCGGCTTCATGAGGAGGAGTTAGATTGTGGATTTGTGAAGCTTGAGGAGATGGTTGGACAGGTGAATTCGGAGTAGGAGAGTTATTGCCTAAAGATGGAGTCTTAGCAGGAGAGTTACGCAGTGGAGAGGTAGGTTCTTGAATGAGTGGTGATGACATGTCCTTTTGTGGTGGTTGAATGGTGGCTGTTTCAGATTTCTGAGAGGGAGTAGGGGACTCTCTTGTTTTTCTTTTCTTGGAGGCAGGGAGGTTTTCATGCATAAACTTCATTTGTTTAATGTTCTTGATTGAAAAGGTGTTATTGAAATGGACACACGGTTCATCATCAAGTGGGACTTTGAAGAATTTGAAAACCTTAGTTAGTAACATTCCATAGGGAGCAGACCTTGCCATCAAAGCAGGATTCAACATAAACCAGAAAATCACATTTCCTAAGTGAAGAGGAGAGGCAGTCATTAAGTGATGGATGATCATGATATCAAGTTCTGTGACTTTCTCAAAGCTGCCAGCTCGTGGTGCAATAGAGTGGACACAAATGTTATGAAGGATACGACATATTGGACGGAGATTTGAAGCCACTAAAGGTTTTGGAGATTTGATGAGGATGTTTTCAAGAACAGAGGTCCTGGTGATGATACCTTTTGAATACCATCTTTCTGGTAAGTGGTCAGCTCCTTCATTACGTATGTCAAGAATTTGACATAATGTGGTTGGACTTATTTCCATATGAACACCTTTTAGCACCATACTGAAACTTGTGGAGTATTTTGAACCATTTGCAGCAGCATAGAATGCTCGAACTAGGCGAGGATATTGAGGCTCATTGATTTTGAAAAATGAAGTCCATCCTAGTTGATCAAACATTTCTTCCACATTAAATCCACCTTGTGTGATATCAGCCAGATCAATTATCTTTCCATTTACAACTGATTTGCTTTGCCATTTTTGAACATAATTCGTTTCTATATCAGCCGAATCAAACAGAGAGGTAATGTCACAGATTTTTACTGATGAGGATGGGGGTTTCGGAGTAACAGGTTTAACCTTTTTGAGAGTTGAGGCTTTGGATGTGGATTTCTTAGCAGGCGGCTGTTGTGGAAGTTTTGAGGATCGAGTTTCCTCTGAATCATCAGAGTGGATGATATAAACTGTATTGTCTTGAGGGATCGCATTTTTTGATGAAACAGCTCCGGACATGATTCTGGAGGAGCGTCTAATCGGACCTGAGAAGGATGAGTTTTTCGATCGTTTTGGAGTGAACGAAGGAGAAGAGGAACTTTTGGAAGGCTGAGAAGAGGGAATGATGGACAGAGATGTTCCTTCAGATTGGGTTTCTCCATTATAGTCTGATTCCGTGCTTGAGTAAACCTCTTGATTTTCTTCTTCTTCTTCTTGATAAGAGATTTTTCGTTTTGCAGTTACTTTGGTTCGAGCCATTGAAGAAAAATGGTGTGGGAAGCAACTGGGCAAAGAGATGGTTTTGAACGGATGAATGATGAGTGAGAAGGGATAGAGGATGGAATAGTTAGAGAAAGAGAGAGATGGAAGTTGTTCAGATGAGCGTGGGAGGAAACGTGTGAAAGAACGAAAAAATTAAATGCACTGTATGCCTATAGCTAGCGTGATGATGATCTGAACGGCTGGGAACACGTAGCCGTTTCTGCATTGAATGCACAACGTGAATTAAGAAGGCATGCGCCACGCGTTTTGACCAATGGGATAAAGAGGCGCGTGCTCTCTTCCTAGGCTGACAAGTCACGTGATTTTACACCAATAAGGACATTCCGTCCTCTGGTGGTTTTGCTGTCCTCACAGGTTTACCCTCAAAATGAATATTCATATTTAAATAAAATAACAGATATTTTTGGATTAATTTTTAATAATAAAAATTAATAATATAATGCAGGAACACACTCAAAATAAATCAATTAATTTCAGACAAATTAAGAATTGAGAGTTCCTCCAAGATCTTTTTGAACCTATCCTCTTGGAGAGGTTTGGTAAAAATATCTGCTAATTGATTCTCAGTGTCAATAAAAATCAGTTCTAAATCCCCTTTTTGCACATGATCTCTTATAAAATGATGTTTAATTTCAATGTGCTTTGATCTAGAATGTTGAATGGGATTTTTAGAAAGATTTATTGCACTTGTATTGTCACAAAGGATGGGAATTTTTGTGTACCTTAGCGAGTAATCCTCAAGTTGATTTTTGATCTAAAGTAGTTGTGAGCAACATTGAGCGGTTGATACATACTCTGCTTCAGTGGTTGAAAGAGCAATGGTACTTTGCTTTTTGCATGACCAACTTATTAGTGATTTTCCAAGAAATTGGCAAGCCCCACTTGTGCTTTTTCTTTCAACTTTGTCTCCCGCGTAGTCCGCATCACAATAGGCTTTAAGATCAAGATTGGAGCACTTCTTGTACCATATTCCCAGATTTATAGTGCCAACAAGATATCTAAAGATCCTTTTTACAGCTGTGAGATGAGATTCTTTAGGAGAGGATTGGAATCTTGCACAAGACCGACTGCAAAGACTATGTCTGGTCTGCTTGCTGTTAAATACAACAAAGATCCTATCATCCCTCTGTATTCCTTTTCAGAAATTGGAGTTCCTTCATCATCTTTGTGGAGTGTGGAGGATGGGTGCATAGGAGTTCCCATACTCTTGGCTGAACTCATGTTGTATTTTTTGAGCAAATCCTTGGTGTATTTTTCTTGTGATATAAAAATACCATCCTCTCGTTGTTTGATTTGTAAACCAAGGAAGAATTTCAATTCCCCCATCATACTCATCTCAAACTCACTTTGCATGAGATTTGAGAAATCTTTACACATCTTTTCATTTGTGGAACCAAATATAATGTCATCGACATATATTTGAACAATTAGTAAATCCTTTTCATGAGTCTTCTTGAAAAGAGTTGTATCAATTTGACCCCTAATGAATCCATTTTCTTTTAGAAAAGAGCTTAACCTCTCATACCAAGCTCGAGGAGCTTGCTTTAAGCCGTAGAGAGCTTTTGAAAGTTTGAACACATGATTCGGCCTCTTTATATCTTCAAAATCGGGAGGTTGATGAACATACACTTCTTCATTTAAGAATCCATTCAAAAAGGCACTTTTCACATCCATTTGAAATAGTTTTATACCTTTATGAGTAGCATAAGCTAAGAGGATTCTTATTGCTTCAAGTCTTGCTACGGGTGCAAACGTTTCATCATAATCGATTCCTTCTTGTTGATTGTACCCTTGTGCCACTAGTCTTGCTTTATTTCTAATGACTTCTCCATCCTCATTTAGTTTGTTTCTAAATATCCATTTAGTCCCAATAATGGATTTATCCGGAGGATGAGGTACAAGATTCGATACCTTATTTCTTTCAAATTGAGAGAGTTCTTCCATCATGGCTTCAACCCATGATTTGTCACCAATAGCTTGATCAATCGTTTTGGGTTCAACTTGTGATATCATGGCCATGTTGGTAGCGCTTTCCCTTAGAGAATTTCTGGTTCTAACGCCATCCTCAATATTTCCAATGATTAGATCTGGAGGATGATAAGTGACTGTTTTCCATCCTCTAGGAAGTTGCTGAGAGGTTGGGTCAGACTCATCCTCTTCGCGAGGACCGGGTACTTGAGAGGTTGACTGTTCATCTTCTTCATTTTTATCCAATTTCTCTAAACACAAGTCATCAAACTCATCAAAAATAACATGCATGGATTCCTCCACAGTTTGAGTCCTAAGATTATATATTCTATAACCTTTTGACGTTGTGGAGTATCCTAGAAAAATTCCTTTATCAGATTTTGGATCAAACTTTCCCAAATTTTCTTTATTATTTAGAATGTAGCAATAACACCCAATTATATGAAAATAGGAAATATTTGGTTTTCTCCCCTTCCATAATTCATATGGAGTTTTGTTTAAAATTTTTCTAATGGATGCACGATTAGAAACATAACAAGCAGTGTTGATGGCTTCGGCCCAAAAATATTTTTCAATGTTGGCTTCATTTAAAATCGTTCTAGCCATTTCTTGTAAAGTTCTATTTTTCCTTTCAACAACCCCATTTTGTTGGGGAGTTCTAGGACAAGAAAAGTTGTGTGAAATACCATTTTCTTCACAAAGATTTTTAAAAAATTCATTTTCAAATTCACCTCCATGGTCACTTCTCACCGAGACTATTTTTGATCCTTTTTCATTTTGAATCTTTTTGCAAAAATTGTGGAATGCCTCAAAGGCTTCATCTTTATGTTTTAAAAATAAAACCCAAGTAAATCGAGAAAAATCATCAACAATTACAAAACCATATCTTTTTCCACTAAGACTTGGAGTTTTAATAGGACCAAAAAGATCAATGTGAATAAGTTCAAGAGGATGATTTGTTGAAACAAAGTTTTTAGAGTGAAAACTACTTTTGACTTGTTTTCCTTTTACACAAGCTTCACAAATTTTGTCTTTTTCAAAATTAATTTTTGGAAGGCCTTTTACTAATTCTAAATTTGCTAATTTAGAAATAGTGTTTAAGCTTGTGTGACCCGCTCGTTTGTGCCAAATCCATTTATCATTTTCAATAGAAACAAAACAAGAATCAGTGGGTAAATCATCAAGATAAAGTTCATATAAATTCTTTTTTCTAATTCCGGAAAATAAAACTCTACCCGAGGATGAGTGCTTAACCTCACATAGAGTAGGCTTAAAGATAACTTCATAACCACTATCACATAATTGACTAATGCTTAGCAAGTTATGTTTTAAGCCATCCACATATTGAACATTTTCAATTTTTGCAGAATTTTTCTTACCAAAAATACCAGTTCCTTTTATTTGAGCTTTATCATTATTACCAAATGTGACCGATCCTCCATCCTTTATTTCTAATGATCTGAAACAATGCTTATCTCCCGTCAGATGCCTTGAGCAGCCACTGTCCAAGTACCAAGGCTTTCTTTTGTTGATTAGATGATGAACCTGTTTTAGAGTTTAAAAGAGACTTAGGTACCCATATAGCTTTGGGTCCTTGTTGGTTAGTTTTTCCTCTTTTTAGGACATTTCTTTTATGATAACAAATAGAATCATGGTGCCCATGTTTACCACAAAATGAGCAAGCTGACTTTGCATTATTAGCTTTCCTCTTAGCATGACAAATTTTGGAGGTATGCCCAAATTTTTTGCAAAACAAGCATTTCGGCCTATCCTCTAGTTTTTTTGGCAAGAAAAAGTTTCCATATAATTTTTGTTTTTGAGAGCTTTCAAAACCAATACCAGCCTTGTCAAATATTCCAGATTGAGACCCCATTATCTTTTGAAATGTTTCAGTAGATTTGACAAATTTGGAAATATCATTTTTTAGTTCCCTAACCTCAGTTTTCAAATTTTCCTTTTCTGCATCCTCGTCAGGAGGATGAGTTTCAACTATTTTCATGTTTAAAAATTTTTGTTTCTCAGAATTTTGAAATTGAGATTGCTGCAAATCTTGAATGATTTTAACATATTCATCATTCTTTTTCTTAAGCTCCTCATTTTGTCTCTTTATCTCAACAAGTTGGTTTTTTTTTGAAATATACATGTTTGAGATAAAGTGTTGGAGTCATTTAAGAGGCTATAAAATTCAATTTCTAAATTTTCACAATTAGGACATAGATCAGAAATACTTACCTTGTCATTTTCTGGTTTTGCCATGAGACAAAGGTTGGCTTCTTCTTCCTTTTCTTGCTCCGAGGATGACTCATCACTATCATCCCAAGTAATCATCATGGACTTGTTTTTGTATGGAAATTTTCTAGAGTTCCTTTTGTTGAGAGGACACTCAGTTTTATAGTGTCCCATCTTGTTGCATCCATAACAAGTTATTTGACTTTTGTCAATTTTTTCTTTTTGAGGGGATCCTCTATTCTGTCCTCTTCTGTTTATCATCCTCTGCAGTCTTCTAGAAAGCAGAGTGAGTTCATCCTCATCCTCGGACAGAGGATACTCTGCGTTTTCCTTTGTTATGCCATCTTCATTCTTCTTGGAAGATGAACTTTCTGTTTGGCTGGTTTTTAGTGCAATCATTCTTCCCTTTTTGTTTGGTTTATCCGCCAACAACAATGGTTCATGAGCTCTTAGAGTTCCAACCAAATCTTCTAATTTCATTGTGGTCAAATCTCTTGCTTCTGTAATGGCAGTTACCATTGGCCTCCATTCTTTTGGTAAACTTCTTAGGATTTTTCTTTTCCTTTCATGAACAGAGTATACCTTTCCAAGAGATCTCAAGTTGTTTAATATGATTGTTAACCTTGAGAACATTTCATCAATAGTTTCCTCCTCCTTCATTTCGAATAGTTCGAAATCTCTTACTCCCATATCTATCCTTGCTTCTTTTACATGGCTTGATCCTTCATGATGGATCCTTAGAGTATCCCAGAGCTCCTTAGCATTTTTGCACTCTTCAACTCTATCATATTCTTCCCTGCTCAAAGCACACGTTAGAAATAAATGAGCTTTAGAGTTTAGGAGTACCTTTGCATTTTCATCCGCCGTCCATTGGGCTTGAGGTTTCTCATCGGAGGTTGCATCTGTGTTGTTGATTCTAATGACATGATCTCCATTTTCCACCACAGACCACATGTTGTTGTCTTGTGATATGAGAAATAACCTCATCTTACCTTTCCAGTCATAGTAATCTGTACCATCAAAGTAGGGAGGTCGGCTGGATGATCCTCCTTCAGGAATATACTTAGCTTTTGACATTTTTCTTTTTGGATCTTTTTCTCTTACACTGTTAGGTGTATTTTTTTGAGAACCTTGCTCTGATACCAATTGATGTAGCTAAATATCACTAGAAGGGGTGTTGAATAGGGATTTTGCTGTTTAAAAATGATTTCTAAGTGTTTTGAAAACTATCCTCTCACTGAGGATGGCTAGCTCGAGGATGAGATTTTTCAACTTGTTAGATCTAAGTTGAGCAAAGGAGTAGAAGTAAAATAAGAGAGACACACACACAATTTTATACTGGTTCACCCAAAGATGGCTACGTCCAGTCCTCACACCCTTGTGAGATTTCACTAACTTTCAAACAGATCAATCCTCAACCCGAGGATGATTACAAACCGTGTATTCTTTAGCTTCACCAAGCTTACAATCAATTTCCGAATATTTCCAAGTGCAACTCACAAGGAAATTACAATGTGATAAGAGAGTGATTGATACTTAATACTTTCTCAAAAGATTTACAAAGATATAGTGTATGATCAAAGAAAGTAAGAAGTGAGGGTGTTTAGCTCTTGATAGCTTTTAAGATGCTTGATCTTTTTATGCAAGTGTGTTGTGTGTCTTCCATTGAAGAGTTTGTTTGCATTTTATAGAGATCCAATCCCTTGATGACCGTTGGAGCTTATTTCAAAACAATCCAAGTCTTTCATCATATTTACGGAATTGCCATTATAGCCATCCTCACCTTTCTTGTAACTTGATCTTGATAAGTCCTTGTCAATTCTCTTTTTCCAGCAATTGCACAACTGTTATTTGACCATGTGAGCTGTGTTTATCGAAGACTTTAAGGTCTTGGTTGGTTTCACCTTTTGAGGTGATGTTGACAAGAGAGAGAAAGCTTAGCCTTCACATGTGATCTTCCATTTTTGGCTTGTTTCAAGTTGCCTTTCTTCAACTTGACTTCTTCATGTATATATTCATGCAAACACATTTAATAATCTGATTTTAGCCATTGCACATGCTTGAAGAGTTGCTTTCACCTTTTCTGGCCTATCCTCGGCCTATGCTGCCATCCTCTACATACTAGATATAGCTATTTTCATCTTTTTCTTTTGACCTTTTGACTCTTGATTTTAATGCTTTGTTTATTCATGTTTGATATTGTTTTGCATTTGAATAAACACATTTGTATTGGTGATGGATCAGATTGTCCAGATCTGGAGTTTTTCCAAATTGCAAGCCATCCTCACTGTTAGCAATTTTCATCCTCACATTTGCAGCAAGTTCCATCCTCGCGTTTGCAGCAATTTGCATCCTCAGATTTCAAACATATTTTACTTCTTTTTGCTTTAATGATTAACAACCTATCTTCTTGTATGAATACACTCAAGAGCACATGTTAGTCATTAATCACAGTCATAATTTTTAAGCAATTTTGTTATCATTAAAATCAATTGAGAGATTTTGTCTCAAGAAGTTTGTTCAGCCTCATTGAGTCTGTGTAATTCCATTTCATGCTCCCGCAGTTTACCAAACAGTGTAGCTATTGCCATGCTTCCAAGATCTTTTGATTCTGCAATGGCAGTGATTTTAGGTTGTCGTTCTTTGGTTAGGCAACGCATAACTTTGCTGATTTGTTGGTCATTGTCGATTTCCTTGCCTAATGCATTCAAATTGTTGACAATGTGTGTAAATCTGGTTTGCATGTCATTTTTTAATTCGTCTTTCTTCATGTTGAATAATTCGTATTCATGCATCAAGGTGTTTACACGAGCTCTTTTCACATAAGTGGTTCCCTCATGCGTCTAATGCAAAGTGTCCCACATTTCTTTTGCAGATTTACAGTTTGAAACCCTGAAAAATTCATCAGCTGACAAAGCAAAAGTAATAATATTCTTAGCCTTAGCATTTTAACCTACCTTCTTCTTATCATCCTCAGACCAGTCTGCCCTGGGCTTAGGAATGAAAGAATTATCGGTTCCTGCTATTTTCGGCCCAAAAGGTCCTTCTAAAACAGCATCTAAAATGTCTATGCTAGCAGCCTCTAAGAAAATCAACATCCTATGTTTCCAGTACATATATGCGGCCCCGTTAAAGGCAGGGGGCCTAGCTAATGAAGCACCCTCACTAAGGAATTCTGAGGTCATGGTCTTTTTATGAGAATTACTCTAACAAAAAGTAGGCTCTTGATGCCAATTGAAAGGGGATATGGCCTCAGATTTAGCAGAATATATGAAAGAATAATGCCTATTCTAACAAAGTGCTAAACAGTTTACCAAATTGAAAATTTATCAAACAAAAGATATACTAAGGTCCCAAAAAGATCAATCCTACAATGAGATAAACAAGAACGATAATTGGCTAATGGGATGCAGTAGACACACGTTATGATTTAACATAAAGACTCATATACTAGCATGCTAATAATAACTATTAATGTAAAATCAATTAACACAGAAAATTAATAAAGCATACAATCAATATCAAACAGATAATAATTGCAGAAATTTAAACGCCATAAGGGAAAGAAAAGTGTACGCAGATTTTTATACTGGTTCAGCCGCCTCGTGACGGCCTACGTCTAGTCCTATGATACGGTTCTATTATGATTGTTTGCGTGTTCTTCTTACTCATATTATACTATTAACATGATTTCAAAACTCACCTCCTTCGTTGTGTGTGTTTGACTGGCTGGGCCCTGCGTTTGCGAAATCGCAGTTATTACAGGTTAATGAGTCTTGAAGTTCAAGTTTGGGAGGAACCCCGCTCTGATAGGTGATACCGGGAATAAGGGTTTTAACTTGTATTTTACTTATTTAATTTGATTTGAATTTTGTATGAAAACCTTAGAAGTACTAGTAAGTTTTTAGAATTAAATCAAGTAATTATACTTAAATCAAGCTTATCGAGATTGCACTATTTTAATTGACAAAATAAGTATAAAGTGTTTTTATTTTTATTTTTGAGAAACGTGATATCCTAAATTAGATATTAAATTTTTATTCTCTTTAACAAATTTCTTTATCCGCTGCAAGTTTTCTTTAAATAATTTAGTATATATTATTACAAATGTTATTTTGGGATTTAGGGTGTCACATTAGTGGTATCAGAGCAGGTCTGTCCAATCAGGCCGGGTGGGTTGAGTGTCGGTTCAATGGGAGTCAAATGTCAGTCGTGTCAATTGTGTTTTCTTGTGTATTAATTATTTTTACTATCATGTTTTTCTGCTTTTATATTATTGTGTTATTGACATGTGGTATATGCTTTTGTATAATTATACATATATTTGAAGTTACTAATGAACTATACACTTTTTGCTTACTCTAATTGTGTTGTGATTATAAGCTTCTAACAAAGTCACTTAATAAACCATGAAATTATTTGTTAAAATTTGAGTGAAGTTTAATTGTTGACATAACCAAATTAATTACCTTTTGATTAGACTTGTGGTTTGCGTTTCTAACTTGGATTATTTGCTCTGTTGTTATAGTGGATAGGTAGAAATAATTTTTATTGTCTAGTTATATATTTAAAATTATTAATTTAATGGAGATAATATTAATTATTGATTGATTATGATTATTAATTATTTTCACTATCATGTTTTTATTTGTTATATTATTGTGTTATGTGATGTATGCTTTTGTATTATTGTACATATCTTTGAAGTTAATAATTAACTATTTACTATCTTCTTACTCTAATTGTGTTGTGTTGTGGATTCTAAATTCTTATTTAAGTGATAAAATATAATAGGAAATTATTTCTTAAAATTTAAGTTAATTTGAAATGTTGACATGATTGAGTTAATTAGCTTTTGATTGGATTTGTGTTTATAATTTTATTTTTTTGCTCTTTGTTAGAATGAATAGTTAGAAATAACTTTTTCTATTGATGGGCAGCAGTATGTTTGAAATGATGAATTTAATTGATATGATACTAGTTATTGACTGATAGGCCTTGTCTTTAGTGTCATTACATGATGATTAAATTAAAATTTAGAGTATGTTTTACTATGTCTTGTTTTTAAGAAAATTGAAAAGAGTTATTGTTATCTTGGTTTAGGGGGCTGGTATGAATATTGAATCGTGAGGGTGTTGGAATAATTATTTGAAGTGATTGATTTTCTGATTATGATATTATGAACTCATTAGAGTTGAACTCGATGTTAGAGTTTTAGAGTTTAAGAACTCTTCAGTGATTTACAATAGTACTAATGATAAAATGTCTACTAATTGAGAAAGAGAAAAAAAAATTATTAATATTATTATTATTATTATTTTATTGAAATACAATTAAAAAAAAAGGGATGTTTCTTTCTAAACCTTACTTGAATAGAAAATATATCTCTTATGTCTAAAGTTTTAATTTTGACTAGAAAATTTTTATTTCTGATTTTGAATGGATATATGTGAAGAAAAAAAAAGAGATCGTGTGATTGTCTTCATTACTATTGTTATTGGTTTTAAGATAATGTTGTAGATATTATTGTCAATTAAAAATCTTGTCTTGAAAAATAGTTATGAAATTTAAAAATTCAGTTTTATATGGGCACTTAACTTGATTTTATCATAAGTGAAAATCACTTGAAAATGTTGATAGTTGTACCTAAATGATTAAAATTTTGACATTGCTTTTGAAATTAATTTATGACATTCATAATGATTTTGAAATACTATAAAATTCATATTATTAGCAATAGTAATTCTTGAATAGTCAAATTTGGTTGAAATTTTATAGTTAGACTTTTAGAAACAAAAATTAAGAAGGGATTAAATTTGATTTATTTATAAAAGGAAATATTTTATGAGTGAATTATTGTTGACTTAATTTAGAAAATTAGATTGTGTTGGAGTTGTGTTGATTCTTAAAATAATAATAAAAATATATATTTATGATGGTTTTATTTAAAATTTAGATTGGTCACACAAGAGAAAAATAATTTACGCCAAGTTTTACTATGTGCTATTTTTTAAAAAAAATAGTAAATAATAATAGTCTAGAAGATTTGTTATAAAAATAGTTTTTTAGAAATTACGGAAAAAATATAACTATTTTAGGAGTCTTAATGAATTATAAAACTTTGTATCTAATTTTATATACATGATTTGATTTGATTTCAAAATATAGGTTAAAAACGAAAAAAAAATTATTTGAAGAGTGCTTAAATATCTTGAGAGGTATTTTGGTGGGACAGATATTGGTGAAATTTTAGTAATCTTATTGATTTTTAAAAGTATAAAAGAAAAAAATCGTAAGATTTATTAAGAAGTAATCTAAGGAAAAATTTGAAATTATGAAGAAAAATTATTTTATGGTATTAAAAAATTTGTGATCATTTTAAAATAATTTAAGTGTTTGCAATCAAATTTTAGAGTATTGATTAACCCAAAATAATTTAGGTACTACGAGATTTATTTTATTTTTATGATTGTTATATTAACTTGGAGTAAAAATAGTTGCATACTTTACCTACTAATTGAAAAATCTTTGTTTCAATCTTTGTTAAATGATAAAAATTGATTAAAAGAAAAGTTAATTAATTATTTAGTTGTGATCAATTTGTAAATATTGAATTGGTATGAGAATATTCTACATCATGATGTCAATTGATGAATTCGTTATATGCATGTATATGATTATGTAAATATGAAATTGTTTGTGTTTCAAGTGTTCTAATTTTTGGGAATAAGTGTATAGAGTTAGAGTAGTCAAGAGCCGTGGAATAGTTCTATATGTCTTCAATCGAATTATTGAGTGTACGTTGATGTTAGTGTCCTTTCTTTTGTTGTTGTAGCTAGTTGTAAATTATGAATAAATTATTGTGAATGTGTAATTAAGTGAGTTTTTAACTTGAAGTAAGGAGTAGGAATTGTGGCGCCGCCTTCACACTCCTGAACCACGTTAAAGATACTTTTAATTATTCATATTTGAATTTGAATGACTCCAGTTATAGTTCCTTAAGTAGTTGACTACATGAGTAGGAGGGACTAGCTACCCCAATGACTCATCGTCAATAAAAGAGACAACGATAACTCATTATTTTGTTAGAAGTACCTTTTAATTTTTTTTTAAGTAGTTAAAAAACACATTCATTGCTTATACCAATTGAATTGATTTAATTATTAAATATATGTTATTAGGAAATAGTATCTATATCATTAGTTTTTTTCCTTGATTATATACAGAGTATGTTTTTATAAAGTAATTGATTATAAATTATTATAATATTTTTAAGCTGTTAGATGTGTTTAATATCTTAAAAATTGCTCTATTTGTCAGACCTAAATTAAATTTATTGAATGTTTGGTGGTAGGATTTAGATTTTGTTTTAAGGAGTAAAACTAGTAATATTTGGTTTGAAATAACTAGTTGAAATTGACAACGTACTTGGGATGTGTTTCACTTAACCAAACTGAAGGAACTACATTATTATTGGCAAAATATATATGTTATGTTTTATATGTAAATTACAGTGAGTAACTCTATGATATTTTATTTCATAATTGAATGATGAATGTTATAGACATTTTACTTCATAATTGAAAGATAAATATTGTGTGTTTAATTGATTTATTTTGTCATGTGAGTCTATCATGCTATGTTGATTTTCTACATGTTGTGCTTAATTGGATATTGAATACCTTAAATATATTTATAGACTAAGTTTGAATCTTGAGGGTGATAAGTTGGATATTAGTTCACTCACCGACAATTTCGAGGACGAAATTCTTTAACAGGGGGAGAATTGTAACACCCCAAATTTTATAATAAACTATTTTATTAATTAAATAGACTTTTAAGTAATTAATTTGATGTTAAAATTATTTTAGAATATATGTTGATAAATTTTGTGAATAATTTTCGTGATATGGATGTTTTCTATGATGTGCTGGTTTGATAGATATTATATTTAATGAGCAATATAAATAATAAATATTTTTCTTTATTATTTTACATATTTTTCTAAAAATAAAAGTATTTTAGTGTAATATTTTAAAGAACAAGATTTTATATGATTTTAAGTGTATATGTGAGTTGGTAATTAATATGATATTTTCTTACATGTTTGAGTACATATTTAGATTTTAATCATTTTTAAGTATCTTTTTTTTAATTATTTCTAAATATATCTTATTTTAATTATTTATAGAATCTTGAGATCGTAGTAATATTGTGTTTGATTTTCTTTGTTTTTATATACTTATTTTTGAATTGTGATTTTATATATATATTTATTATGATTTAGTAATTTACATAAAATATTATTGTTATCTCTATTTATTTTATAATTTTGACTATTTTCTAATATGATGGTATTGTTATAATATGAATATTTTGAGAAATAAGTATAATTGTAGGGATTATTTTGAATGTGAAAGTTTCTATTATTAGTAATATGTTTTTTTTTATATATTATTTTAATTACTCTAATTTAGAAAATATTACTAATGTTTGAAAAACTAAATGGGGTTTGGAGGAATATTAAAAAGGAGATTAAATAATTATTAGTTTAATTTTAACAAAATAAAAATAATAATAGTAAAATATAAATAAAGAGACCAATGGGGTTGACTCTATGAACCCTAATTGTTAAAAATATAAAACAAACAAAAGAAGGGAGTTGGAAGGGCAGCCGTAGAACCAAAGAGTAAACACAACAACAACCTATTGTTTGACACTGGAGAGCCATAACTGTCCCATAAAAGTTTCTCTGTTTTCGTCCAAATTTCAGTATGTTGTTTTACTCATTTATCTATTCAATTAAACACAATTTTTCAGATTTTTAACAACCCGAATTTCTCCCTAAAATACCCGATTTCTCCGTTTACAGAAATCATTATTTTGCACCGTTCTTCTTCACCGTAAGTCCGATTTTAGTGAAACCAACGCCAAAACGATCGTGTTAAAAGTGGCTATTTTATCCACTGATTGGTTTTCTGATTTATGGTAATTTTCTTTGACCGAATTTCGAAATCAGTTTTTAGACTATTTTCTCATAATTTATTTTTGACGTTTACCCATAAATTGTCGAGTTAGATCGATTGAAGGACAAAAAGTCAAAGAACAAATATTGTTTGCTCGTGGAATTGTACTCGTGTCTGAAAGCGTCGAAATAAGGTAAGGGGTGAGAGAGCGTTTGAATTCATGAGTATAATATATTGTGAGATGAACGGGAAAACCGTATTTCCCAACGATTCATCCGGGGCTTGCTACGTACGGCAGTAGCCCTTTGAGAGATAAATTGATTAATTTGAAATATGAGAATTGTGAGATTAAAAGGTGAAATAGAAATTTTTATAAGGTGTTGATTGATTTAATTTTCGATACTTGT
Organism: Cicer bijugum; assembly: GCA_037974875.1. Taxonomy (NCBI): domain Eukaryota; kingdom Viridiplantae; phylum Streptophyta; class Magnoliopsida; order Fabales; family Fabaceae; genus Cicer; species Cicer bijugum. The sequence goes on from JBBPBT010001460.1 coordinate 401,964, forward strand.
GTGGTAGTTGATATTTGTTATTATTGTGAAGTTGGATGTTGAATGAAATTATGTGTACATGTTTGCTTACGTGATGATAATGAAATATGGATGATTATTATTTGTTATTATTGTGATGTGATTATTTGTTATTATTTGTTATTATTGTGTACATGTTTGTTATTATTTGTTGTTATTGTGATGTGATTATGAAATATGGATGCATGGTTTGATATATGCTTATGTGATGATGATGATGATTTTTGATTGATGATAGTGATGTTATAAAATTGTGATGAGCTTATATATTGATCATGATTCTTTATGATTAATGATATTATAAAATTGTGATGAAAATATTGAAGTACCCCATACTTGATGAGATAGTGATGATTCTTAAATACGATGCTCTTAAGGGAGTAGTCTAAGCTAACGGGGGGAGAAAATAAATATTGTGAATATTTGAAGTGGAGATTATTTTGTCATCATATAGGTAGGGCCTGACAAGCCTAGTGATTCTGGGGAAGTACAACTGAATGAGCCTGATCGTGGCGGTCTGCTGTCGAGCCTTAAGGCAAGATTGTTAGACCTTGGAGGTATTCCGGTGGGGAATTCCTAGGTGACTTGGAGGTAGCACTCCAAATGTCGGGAGCTACCATGCAACACACGTTTACCTCGATTGTCACGTATATGTGTCTCGGGTTGAGTTGAGGGGATCTATGAGGACAGGGCCAAATTGAATTGTCCGTCCACCGGGATGGTGGCATAGTATCATGGCCTCCTAACCAAGTACTTCAGAGTTAGAATGGTACCACATTGCGAAGTAGAGTCTAAGCTCATGCATAGCATTGCATTTTCTTGTGATAGTTTTGTTGTGATTGATGTGTTTCAAAGGTAATAATAATTAGATGATTTGATGCATATTATAATGAGATGATTATTTTACTTGAGTGATTGATGTTATAGTATGATACTATTTAATTAAATATTTTGATATATCATAAAGTGATTATGATACGGTTCTATTATGATTGTTTGCGTGTTCTTCTTACTCATATTATACTATTAACATGATTTCAAAACTCACCTCCTTCGTTGTTTGTGTTTGACTGGCTGGGCCCTGCGTTTGCAAAATCGCAGTTATTACAGGTTAATGAGTCTTGAAGTTCAAGTTTGGGAGGAACCCCGCTCTGATAGGTGATACCGGGAATAAGGGTTTTAACTTGTATTTTACTTATTTAATTTGATTTGAATTTTGTATGAAAACCTTAGAAGTACTAGTAAGTTTTTAGAATTAAATCAAGTAATTATACTTAAATCAAGCTTATCGAGATTGCACTATTTTAATTGACAAAATAAGTATAAAGTGTTTTTATTTTTATTTTTGAGAAACGTGATATCCTAAATTAGATATTAAATTTTTATTCTCTTTAACAAATTTCTTTATCCGCTGCAAGTTTTCTTTAAATAATTTAGTATATATTATTACAAATGTTATTTTGGGATTTAGGGTGTCACAAACACACCTATTTAATGCACAAGATTGGTTAAAAACCCTAATTGGAGAAGAATAACCATAGGGAGGACGAAAATGACCTTAATGTTCATCCAATGACACAAACACACCTATTGGATGCACAAGATTGGTTAAAAACCCTAATTGGAGAAGAATAACCCTAGGGAGGACGAAAGTGACCTAAATGTTCATCCAATGACACAAACACACCTATTGGATGCACAAGATTGGTTAAAAACCCTAATTGGAGAAGAATAACCCTAGGGAGGACGAAAATGACCTAAATGTTCATCCAATGACACAAAATCACCTATTGGATGCACAAGATTGGTTAAAAACCCTAATTGGACAAGATTAAGTGTAGGGAGGACGAAAATGACCTAAATGTTCATCCAATGACACAAACACACCTATTGGATGCACAAGATTGGTTAAAAACCCTAATTGGTGAAGAATAACGCTAGGGAGGACGAAAATGACCTAAATGTTCATCCAATGACACAAACACACCTATTGGATGCACAAGATTGGTTAAAAACTCTAATTGGACAAGAATAACACTAGGGAGGACGAAAATGACCTAAATGTTCATCCAATGACACAAACACACCTATTGGATGCACAAGATTGGTTAAAAACCCTAATTGGACAAGAATAACCCTAGGGAGGACGAAAACAACCTAATTGTTCATCCAATGACACAAACACACCTATTGGATGCACAAGATTGGTTAAAAACCCTAATTGGACAAGAATAACCCTAGGGAGGATGAAAATGACCTAAATGTTCATCCAATGACACAAACACACCTATTGGATGCACAAGATTGGTTAAAAACTCTAATTGGACAAGAATGACCCTAGGGAGGAAGAAAATGACCTAAATGTTCAACACATGACACAAACACACCTATTGGATGCACAAGATTGGTTAAAAACCCTAATTGGACAAGAATAACCCTAGGGAGGACGAAAATGAACTAAATGTTCAACCAATGAGACAAACACACCTATTGGATGCACAAGATTGGTTAAAAACCCTAATTGGACAAGAATGACCCTAGGGAGGAAGAAAATTGTAACACCCCAAATTTTATAATAAACTATTTTATTAATTAAATAGAATTTTAAATAATTAATTTGATGTTAAAATTATTTTAGAATATATGTTGATAAATTTTGTGAATAATTTTCATGATATGGATGTTTTCTATGATGTGTTGGTTTGATAGATATTATATTTAATGAGCAATATAAATAATAAATATTTTACTTTATTATTTTACATATCTTTCTAAAAATAAAAGTATTTTAGTGTAATATTTTAAAGAACAAGATTTTATATGATTTTAAGTGTATATGTGAGTTGGTAATTAATATGATATTTTCTTACATGTTTGACTAATGTTAAGTGTGTACATATTTAGATTTTTAATCATTTTTAAGTATCTCTTATTTAAATTATTTCTAAATATATCTTATTTTAATTATTTATAGAATCTTGAGATCGTAGTAATATTGTGTTTGATTTTCTTTGTTTTTATATACTTATTTTTGAATTGTGATTTTATATATATATTTATTATGATTTAGTAATTTACATAAAATATTATTGTTATCTCTATTTATTTTATAATTTTGACTATTTTCTAATATGATGGTATTGTTATAATATGAATATTTTGAGAAATAAGTATAATTGTAGGGATTATTTTGAATGTGAAAGTTTCTATTATTAGTAATATGTTTTTTTTTATATATTATTTTAATTACTCTAATTTAGAAAATATTACTAATGTTTGAAAAACTAAATGGGGTTTGGAGGAATATTAAAAAGGAGATTAAATAATTATTAGTTTAATTTTAACAAAATAAAAATAATAATAGTAAAATATAAATAAAGAGACCAATGGGGTGACTCTATGAACCCTAATTGTTAAAAATATAAAACAAACAAAAGAAGGGAGTTGGAAGGGCAGCCGTAGAACCAAAGAGTAAACACAACAACAACCTATCGTTTGACACTGGAGAGCCATAACTGTCCCATAAAAGTTTCTCTGTTTTCGTCCAAATTTCAGTATGTTGTTTTACTCATTTATCTATTCAATTAAACACAATTTTTCAGATTTTTAATAACCCGAATTTCTCCCTAAAATACCCGATTTCTCCGTTTACAGAAATCCTTATTTTGCACCGTTCTTCTTCACCGTAAGTTCGATTTTAGTGAAACCAACGCCAAAACGATCGTGTTAAAAGTGGCTATTTTATCCACTGATTGGTTTTCTGATTTATGGTAATTTTCTTTGACCGAATTTCGAAATCAGTTTTTAGACTATTTTCTCATAATTTATTTTTGACGTTTACCCATAAATTGTCGAGTTAGATCGATTGAAGGACAAAAAGTCAAAGAACAAATATTGTTTGCTCGTGGAATTGTACTCGTGTCTGAAAGCGTCGAAATAAGGTAAGGGGTGAGAGAGCGTTTGAATTCATGAGTATAATATATTGTGAGATGAACGGGAAAACCGTATTTCCCAACGATTCATCTGGGGCTTGCTACGTACGGCAGTAGCCCTTTGAGAGATAAATTGATTAATTTGAAATATGAGAATTGTGAGATTAAAATGTGAAATAGAAATTTTTATAAGGTGTTGATTGATTTAATTTTCGATACTTGTGTGGTAGTTGATATTTGTTATTATTGTGAAGTTGGATGTTGAATGAAATTATGTGTACATGTTTGCTTACGTGATGATAATGAAATATGGATGATTATTATTTGTTATTATTGTGATGTGATTATTTGTTATTATTTGTTATTATTGTGATGTGATTATGAAATATGGATGCATGGTTTGATATATGCTTATGTGATGATGATGATGATTTTTGATTGATGATAGTGATGTTATAAAATTGTGATGAGCTTATATATTGATCATGATTATTTATGATTAATGATATTATAAAATTGTGATGAAAATATTGAAGTACCCCATACTTGATGAGATAGTGATGATTCTTAAATACGATGCTCTTAAGGGAGTAGTCTAAGCTAACGGGGGGAGAAAATAAATATTGTGAATGTTTGAAGTGGAGATTATTTTGTCATCATATAGGTAGGGCCTGACAAGCCTAGTGATTCTGGGGAAGTACAACTGAATGAGCCTGATCGTGGCGGTCTGCTGTCGAGCCTTAAGGCAAGATTGTTAGACCTTGGAGGTATTCCAGTGGAGAATTCCTAGGTGACTTGGAGGTAGCACTCCAAATGTCGGGAGCTACCATGCAACACACGTTTACCTCGACTGTCACGTATATGTGTCTCGGGTTTTGAGTTGAGGGGATCTATGAGGACAGGGCCAATTTGAATTGTCCATCCACCGGGATGGTGGCATAGTATCATGGCCTCCTAACCAAGTACTTCAGAGTTAGAATGGTACCACATTGCGAAGTAGAGTCTAAGCTCATGCATAGCATTGCATTTTCTTGTGATAGTTTTGTTGTGATTGATGTGTTTCAAAGGTAATAATAATTAGATGATTTGATGCATATTATAATGAGATGATTATTTTACTTGAGTGATTGATGTTATAGTATGATACTATTTAATTAAATATTTTGATATATCATAAAGTGATTATGATACGGTTCTATTATGATTGTTTGCGTGTTCTTCTTACTCATATTATACTATTAACATGATTTCAAAACTCACCTCCTTCGTTGTTTGTGTTTGACTGGCTGGGCCCTGCGTTTGCGAAATCGCAGTTATTACAGGTTAATGAGTCTTGAAGTTCAAGTTTGGGAGGAACCCCGCTCTGATAGGTGATACCGGGAATAAGGGTTTTAACTTGTATTTTACTTATTTAATTTGAATTGAATTTTGTATGAAAACCTTAGAAGTACTAGTAAGTTTTTAGAATTAAATCAAGTAATTATACTTAAATCAAGCTTATCGAGATTTCACTATTTTAATTGACAAAATAAGTATAAAGTGTTTTTATTTTTATTTTTGAGAAACGTGATATCCTAAATTAGATATTAAATTTTTATTCTCTTTAACAAATTTCTTTATCCGCTGCAAATCGATTAGCCTGCAAAACGACATGCTACTGACTTGCACACTTTAATTTCAATAGTTGTGCAAATAGATTTGTCCAATCGATTTCCTAATCACAGACTTCACAATTTGAAACAACCCTATTACAAAATCGACTTTGCAAATCGATTTGCTAAGTCAATTTTCCAACTTTTGTTGTTTCCTTGAGCTCCAAGCAATTGTCTCAAGTTTGTAGGGTTGAGTTGTGGTTCCTGAAATTTTACTTAGTTTAAAATGTTAGATTTGTCACATAATGTATGTTTGTCAATAATATCAAAAATGGACTTATGTCTAACATATGGGCATGTCAAGTTTGAATGTCCAAATATGAAAAAAGAGAAACATCATAGGAAATACTCCAGATCTAACAAAAAGGTTTTGATGACTACATAGGATGATTCAGATGAATACTTTGATGATGAACAACAAACAAATTTGGCTCTGATGGCTCATACTAACTCTGAGTCTAAATCCAACATTGATAATAATTCTAAATCTAATTATGACTCTGGAAGTGATTTAGTAGATGAAGACATTGAGGTACTTTCTGACTTAACCGGATCTGAGTTAATTAAAGTCATAAATGATTTCTTAACTAAAAACCACAATTTGTCCCTAAAATTGAAAGCACTTAGGAAAGTAAATGCAAACCTCACTAAAGCAAATAATATTTTAAAACTTAAATTGTTGAGCTTAAAATAGAAAATACAACTCTAAAAGATAATCATGTCTCAAACATTCAGAAAATGTCATATGTAATTATGATAAATATGAAGTAGTATTTGAAGACTTTCTTGCTAATAGTATAGAAATAAGCACATTTGCTTCTATGATTTATGGAGTTAGTAGAAAATGTAAAAGAGGTCTAGGATACAAAGAAACAGTAACTAAGTTTGCGCTTATCAAACTTGATGTTTTATGTATTGTTTGCTCCATGAAAGGTCACTCTAAAATATCTTGTCCCATGTTATACACAAGGGGAGACCAAAAATCTTTCAAGACTAACAAACCCGAACCCAATCAAATTAGGGCACCTAAGAACAAAATTTTGTATTTGTAGATGCTCTCAGCAACCTAGTTGAAACATCAGTCATGGTACTTGAATAGTGTATGCTCACGATATACAACGAGAGAGTCTATGTTCCAACACCTAACTTTGATCAAAGGAGGCACATTAACTTTTGGAGGCAAGCAGAAAGGCCAAATCATTGGACACGACACAATTGCTAATGGTACCTATCCATATATTAAAGATGTTTTGTTTGTTAACAATCTATAACATAATTTATTAAGTATTAGTCAATTAATTTATAATAATTATGATATTTAATTAAAAATCATGCAAAGCAATTAGTCAAAAAGATGAATTTATACTCTTTACAGGTCAGCAACAAAATAACCTATATAAGATAAACCTGTTTAGCCTAGAGAAAAATATGTTAGGTGTCTTATTTTCGTAAACAAATAAAAAATAATTTGGCACAAAAGATTAGGTCATGCAAACCTAAGATTAATCTCAAAATTGAATAAACTTCAACTTGTTAGAGGTCTACCTAAGCTTAGCTGCAAAGCTGAATTTTTGTGTGAAGCTTGTCAAAAGGGAAAAAATCTAAGAACTCCTTTACCCTTAAGAACTTAGTCTTTATTTCCAAACCCCTAGAGCTATTGCATATAGATCTCTTTGGGATAGTGAAAAAACGTCTTAATAAATATAGATTTGCAATAGTAGATGATTACACTTGGTGGACTTAGGTAAAACTCTTAAGAAATAAAGATGACTACCAAAAAGTGTTTATTGCATTTTGCAAACAAGTAATGAATGCAAAATGTCTTAGGATAATAATAATTAGAAGTGATCATGGAGGATAATTTGAAAACAATTTCTTTGAAAGTTTTTGTGATGAGAATGGAATCTCACACAACTTCTCGACTCCTAGAACACCACAACAAAATGGGGTTGTAGAAAGAAATAATATATCCTTTCAAGAAATGACTAGAACAATGTCAAATGAAATGGATGTTGCAAAACATTTATGGGTAGAGGCAATTAACACTGCATGCTATATTTAGAATAAACTTTAATTACCCCTATATTGAATAAAACACTATATAAATTATGGAAGGGTAAAAAGCCTAATATCTCTTACTTTAAGCAACTTGGTTGTATTTTCTATATGTTAAACACTAAAGGTAATCTTGGCAAGTTTGATTCATGCTCACAAAAGTGAACCTTTCTTGGATACATGAAAGATCCCAAGTTTATAGAGTGCTTAATAGGGAAACTCAAATTGTGGAGAAGTCAATAAATGTTAAATTTGATGACAAACAACTTGACCTTATAAAGTAAAAGCAAGTTGAGGATACTATAGGTTTAAGGGAACCAAAAGAAGCATATGTAGACAAACCAGAAGAACCCAAACAATCAGAGTTTATAAGTAAATCAGAGGAAGATGACAAAACATCAAAAGATGAATATAACCAAGTCAGAAGTAGTCAAAATAACTCAAAAGTCAGAATTGGATGGAAATACAAGTCATCCAATTTTGAAACTCTGATTATTGGAAAATACAATTATCATGTGAAGAATATATCATCACTGAAGGACACAACCTTATTTGGTCTACTTTCATTAACTGAACCTACCTCTATTGATGATGAAGCTGCACAAACATGAGAAAGGGGGTTGAATTGGGTGTGCTAATTTGAAATTCTTTTCTTGATTCTAATTCTGATTTAGCGACTTAAAAAGTTTTACTAATTAGAGGTTGTCATAAACAGATAGAACGAAGGGAAAAATAACACACCAGATTTTACCCCTAGTTCACCACCAACTTGGTAGTCATGTCTAGTCCCCTCACACAAAAGGATTTATCCACTAACTCAAAACTTGAATTACAACATCACTTGACCCTACAAGTCAGTCTTTTCAAAACAACCTAAACCTACAGTCTTTTTGAGGCAAACCACACATTGACACTACAAGTAAAGTCTTCTCTACACAAAATAGGGTTTTAAAATACTTGCCAAGTAAAATGAAATCAAAATAGGGTTTTTAAACACTCAAGTAATAAATCAACTAACCAACCAATTGATGAATCTACTAAGCAATCGATTGTCTGACTCAGAATAAAAGTTTTTACTAAGCAAATCGATTGGGAAATCGATTTCTTAAAGGTTTTTAGTGAAAACTGTATTCTGGGTTTAAATCAATCGATTGGGAAGTCGATTGGGAAATTGATTTTCTTAAATAGCTGAGCCCATGTGACATGTCAAATCGATTGACAAATCGATTTTGATAAATTGCTGAGCCCCTGTAACTTGCCAAATCGATTGGCAAATCGATTTTGATAAATGGCTGAGCCTCTGTAACTTGCCAAATCGATTGGCAAATCGATTTTGGTAAATGGCTGAGCCCCTGTAACTTGCCAAATCGATTGGCAAATCGATTTTGATGAATAACTGAGCCCCTGCGACATGCCAAATCGATTGGCAAACTGATTTTGTTCAATATCTTTTAACAGAATCGATTGGGAAATCGATTTTCCTGAAGTTTTTCTAAACTACATAAACTGAATCAATCACAATTACACATAACACACAATTCCAAAACATAACACTTAGCAATTACAACACAATCACCACAACATCTTAAGTCTCGAAATAGTTTTGAAATCAATCACACTTGACACACAATTTCAAAACATAACACTTAGCAATTACAACAAAATCAGTACGACATCTCAGATTCAAACACTCAATCATAATTCTTGAATCAAACACGACTCGTGTGCCAAGCACCCTAATGCAATGCGTATATGCCAAAATGCATGGACTCGGAATTCCAAAACAAAACCCTCCTTGAAGTGCCGTAAATCATAATCATACCGCCTATCACAGAACAAAGTACTAAATTACTGAGATGCCACCTATCACGGGTCAACACGATTTACTAAAAAGCATAAATCGTAAACGTACCGCCTATCACAGACCAGTACTGTTTATCGAGGTGCCACCTATCACGGGTCAACACAATTTACTAAAAGAAAAAACGTAAATCATAAAAGTACCGCCTATCACAAGCCAAAGTACTATTTATCGGGGTGCCACCTATAACGGGTCAACACGATTTACCAAAAACGTAAATCGTAAATGTACCGCCTATCACAGGCCAAAGTTCTATTTACCGAGGTGCCACCTATCACGGGTCAGCATGATTTACCAAAATGAAATGCATGAGCATACTCTGACTCTATCCACGTCAATCGTTAAGTAAATGCAGATATTAAAATATGCCCCATTTTTAATACTCATTTAACTCTAACAATTTTCACGACAATCATTAAGTAAACAAAGATATTAAGAGATTCCCCATTCTTAATACTCATTTAACTCTAACGATTTTCACTGCAAACATTAAGTAAACAGAGTTATTAAAAGATTCCCCAATTTTAATACTCGTTTGACTCTAATGATTTTCACGACAAACATTAAGTAAACAAAGATATTAAAAGATTCCCCATTTTTAATACTCGTTTAACTCTAATGGTTTTCAAATTCCACACAGAACATACTCAAACATATTCTCAAATTCAATCCACAATTCACACCAAATCACATCTATTCATTTTTCCACAAAATCCAACCAAACACATCTCAAATTTCATAAGTATTAATTATGAACACGTCAAATACGACGAACACAAATCATCACAACCCACCACTCAAACACATCAAATTTCATTTCCTCAAAATCATACATAAATGAGTTAAATTCATTTTCCACAAAACACTCATCATTATCACCAAAACCCAACTCTAAGATTTTACCCGTAAAAGCATTAGATTCATTTTCCCCCAAATCAACACTCCAACCCTAACAAAATTCTTTTCCACACAACCACAGATAAGTCCCTAAATGAAAACTAAAAGTTTGGAAGGAGCCCTTACCTTAACGTTAGGTTCAACGTGCGATTACGGTACCGCGAGTAAATCCGGTAAAATCTCTGCTCGCGACGTCGCTTCTAAAGTTGGTTCCCTAGCACCGTAGCGTGGTGGTGAGCAACTTTCCCTTCTATCTCTTCGGGAAACGAAGCTTAGATCTAGATGAAAAATGGAGATTTTAGTGTTGACGGTTTTGTTTTTGTGTTAACAGAGAAGAAGAAGTTTCACACAAGGGGAAATGACTTTCTCCTTTCCTTCGCTTTTCTTTCCTTTTTGTTTCCTTTTTCCTTCCTATGTCCTTTTCATTTCCTTTCTATTTCCCTCCAAACAAATATATATTTATATATATTAATTATAACTTAATAAATATCTCAAAATATCTAGATATTTATTAAAATTACCATTTCACCCATAACCTCTCCAAACCACTTTTTGTTAAAATATCTACTATCTTCGCAACTCAATTGACAAATACAATTTTTTTAGCAACTCGAGATATTTTTAACAAAACTCCCCAGAATTAAATTCTTCATAAAGGATTCACCACACTTAGTTTAATTTATTTATCGACGAATAATTTTAATCGGAGTATCAAAATATATTTTTGGGCTTTTAAGCTCACAAAATATTAATAACTTGGCTAAAAAGCCTATGAGTTCAATATCCAAAATACACTAAAATACATAAAGTATAATTCAGAATTATGGGCCTTAGACAAAGGCACTACTGGTTGCACGAGGCGAATTATCCAAGTCATTATCTTGAATTAGCAACTATAGTTTTTACTCTTATGATTTGGAGGCATCACTTGTATGGAGCGAAATTTGAGGTTTTTTGGTGATAATGAAAGCCTTAAGTATTTGTTTGATCAAAAGGAATTAAATATGATCATAAGAAGGTGGATGGAGTTTCTTAAGGACTATGACTTTTGAGTTGAAATATCACCCTGGGAAAGCTTATGTAGTGGTTGATGCTCTAAGTAGAAAATCCATACATGTGGCTTGTATGATGGTACAAGAGATATAAATTTGGATGTGTCCCGTAATTCTTTAAGCTTGAATCTGAATAGGCTAGAAATTAGTAGTAACTTGAAAGGAATAATAAAAACAGAACAACTCTTAGATAACGAATTGCAGTCTCTTGTGGAGAACGAGGATTATACCTTATCGGGTGATGGTTTAATGTTGGTTTAGGATAAGATCACTGAGACGAGTCTTAGGGATAACATTTTAGAGGAAGCTAATAAGAGTAAGTTGAGGATACACCCAAGAATAAATAAAATGTATCAGGATTTGAGAAGAATGTATTGGTGGCCATGAATGAAAAATGATGTACCTAGCTTTGTTTCTAAGTGTCTAGTGTGTCAAAAGATTAAGATTGAACACCAAAACCATTTAGGGTTGTCACAACCTTTAGAAATTTCTGAGTTAAAATGGGAAAGGATATCTATGGATTTTTTGATGGATTTTGTAAAATACATGTTTTTGATGAAGACAAAAACCAATGATTATGATCAAGGCAACAAGCTCAAAAAGAAGTCCAAATATGTTTGATAAATCTTAAATTCAAACATATTAGATGTTTAAATGTAAAGGTAAATGATACAACCAATAGCTCAAAAACACGAGAAGCATTCATATTTCCATATGCATATAAAGTATTTTCAAAAGTTAAAATTACATTAACAAAGTCTTAAAACTAATATTTTTGAATACAGGATAGTGTATTCGAATACAAATGCTAAGTTAGAAGCAAAAGCTTCACATCTGTATTCAACTACGACATGCTGTAGTCGAATACAGACAACAAGTCAGTAGCTAAACTTTCGAACCTGTATTCGACTACGACCTGCTGTAGTCGAATACAAAACAATTCAATGGAAAAAATCACGAATCTGTATTCGACTACATGAAAGATGTATTCGAATACAACTAGAAGCAATACAATTTTTTAGATCTGAAATGGTTCTAGATCATTGTATTTGTTCATCAAACCTCATGGATCAATGGCCACGAATCTGAAGAGATGTTTATGGAGTATAAATACACCATAACTTCAGATCAAACAACACACAATCGTTGAATAAAACCTTGAACAACTTTGAACAAAATTATGATTTTTTACAAAGTACTTGAATTTCATTTTCATATCATTCAGAATGGTTTTCAAAATACTTGAAGTATTATTAGATTGAAATCATTATACCTCTCTTATATCCTTATTCCAAATCATATTATATCACTTGTATAAGAAAGTAGTACTTTCTTAAAGTAGCTTAATCTAAGATAGTGGTGTGCAATCATTGAAGTGTTGTTAGAAGTTTGTAGCAGAAATCCCTAGGTGGGAGTTGTACATTTTTGACGATAAGTGGATTAATCTCTTGTGGTGTTCAAGAGGACGGGATGTACCCTTGGTTATAAGGGGAACTAGGATAATTCTATTGTATTCATTTAATTACTGCCATTTACTTATTATCAGTTACTATCTTAAAACAGAAAATTCAATTACCATATCGCTGAAAACAAGAAAATCTTCTAACACATAATTCACCCCCCTCTTAGGCGTACCTCTAGTCTTACATTTGCATCAAAGCCGGTTCAGGTAACTTACTCCTCGATCATTACTCATGGTTTCCGCAAAACCAGTTTTCAGAGACGGTGATAGTAGTAACAAATCACCATGCTTTGTTGGAGAGCACCATGATTTTTGGAAGATACGTATGCAAGCGTATCTTGAAGCATAAGGAGATGACATATGGGATACAATTGAAAATGGTCCTCACATTCCAAAAACATTCATCAACAACAAAGAAGATATAAAGATAAAAAATTCTTGGACTGATGATGATAAAAGAAAAGTGTTGTTCGATAAGAAGGCTAAAAATATGCTACAATCAACACTAGGAATGAACAAATTTTTCCGTATATGTCACTATAAAACAGGCAAAGAAATTTGAGATACTCTGGAAGTAACTCATGATGGCACCATTAGGTAAAAAGATCTAAACTCAATACACCATCACAAGAATATGAATTATTTCGAATGTAGCCCGAAGAATTTATTTTAGACCTACATAAAAGGTGCTCCCACTTAACCAACCACTTGTCGACACTTGGAAAAATCTTCACCAACGATGAATTAAATCTAAAAGTATTAAGATCATTAACAAGGGCCTGGCAACCAAAAGTGACAACAATCTCCGAAAAGAAAGGACTATCCAAAATGTCTTTTTCTGCATTATTTGGAAAACTTCAAGAACACGAAATCGAACTTGGAAGGTTAGAACAAAATGATAGTCAAGAAAAGAAGGCCAAAAACATTGCTCTAAAGACCGAATCAAGAGAACAAATCATAGATGAAAACTCAAATAAAGATGAAAACATTACTTTCCTTGTTAAGAAATTTGGTAAGTTTCTTAAAAATGACAGAACTTTCAAAAAGAAAAGTTTCTGAAAGAAAGATAGTTCTACTTCAAATCAAAACTTCAGTTGTTTTGAATGCGGGAAGCAAGGACATATTAAGGCAGATTGTCCAAACCTTATTAAGAAAAATGTCATAAAAAAGACTGCAAGAAGGCATACATAGCTTGGGAAGACAACGAAGTAATTTCATCTTCAGAAACAGAAAGTGAAGAATGTGCTAATGTTGCATTGATGGCATTACATCAATCAGATAATGAAGAAGATGTTAGTAACATAGACTCCCTTCATCATAATAAAACTAATAGTGAATTGATTATAGAATATAATGATGCTCAAAACTCCATTAAGGAACTACTTATTGAATGTAATAATCTGTTCAAACTAGTGTCAACACAAAAGAGACAAATCTCAAGTCTTCAAGAAAAAGATGACATTATGGAAAAGAATTCTGAAAAACTAAAACAAAATTTTAGATGCAATAGATGTGATTCCATCTCCTTCAAGATTGTCCAATTAAATAGAGTAATTGAACAATACGAAAAGGGACAAATAGGATTGGAAAATGTTTTAAATAAGCAAAGACACTCAAACAATAAAAGTGGTCTTGGATACTCAAAATTTGATAAACCAAGCTTGAATAAGACCATTTTTGTTAAAGCAAGTAATCAATCCAATCAAGAAAAGATTTTAATTATGAAAAAGGATCATCATTATAAAGAGATAATTATTCAAAATAAAACTCATACACATGCAACTAAAAATAGATTTACTCCTACATGTTCTTATTGTGGTCTTAATGGTCACACGCCGAATGCCTGGCACGTTAGAAACATTAGTGTGGGTAAAGAAATGTACTAACCATCAAGGACCCAAAGCACATTGGGTACCTAATAAAATTTGATTTTAATTTGGTAGGTATGCACGCAAAGCACCTCAAATATGTGGTACTTAGATAGTGGATGCTCTAAACATATGACGGGTGATGTAACAAAATTTTCAGCATTAACTCTTGAATCAAAGGGATATGTGGTCTATGGAGACAACAACAAAGGAAAAATTTTAGGCATTCGAAAAGTTGGTACAGCCCCATCCCCCTCAATTGAAGATTTATTATAGGTTAAAGGTCTAAAACACAATCTCATAAGCATTAGCCAGCTTTGAGACAAAGGATACAAGATAGCCTTCAACAAAGATGAATGCATCATCCAAAATGAAGCTACAAATGAAATTCAATTTATCGATAAGCGTTTCAAAAACATCTTTATACTTAATCTTGACGATTTATCCTTAAAAATGAAATGTCATTTGGTAAGCAACAATAATGATGAATGGCTCTGGCATAAAAGAATTGCACATATTCACATGGATCATTTAAACAAATTGGTCAAGCATGATCTTGTTGTAGGCTTACCAAAAATGAAAATTATAAAGGATAAATTGTGTGACGCTTGTCAAAAATGGAATTTTCCATAATTTTTCTACACCTAGAACACCACAACAAAATGGGGTTGTTGAGAGAAAAATCAAATCTTTGGTAGAGCTCGCAAGGACTATGCTAAGCGACTCAAGCCTACCAAAATATTTTTGGGCAGATGCTGTAAACACAACATGCTATGTTTCCAACCGAGTAATCATTCGGTCGATTCTTAAGAAAACTCCGTGTGAACTCTACAAAGGAAGAAAGCCCAATATCTCTCACTTCCACATTTTTGGATGTAATGTTTTGTGCTAAACAACGATAAAGACAACCTTGGAAAATTAGATGAAAAAGCAGATGAAGGTATCTTTATTGGTTACTCTTTATCTAGTAAAGCTTTTAGAATCTTCAATAAAAGAACCTTATTAGTGGAAGAATCAATGCATGTAACTTTTGATGAAACTAATCCCATGTAAGAGGACAATATTATTTCTTGTGATGATGATGATTTTGAAAGCAATGATACAAGCAAAGAACATGAAATTGATCAACCAAGTCAAGAAAGTGAAGTCAACATTGAAAAGCAAAATGATAATGTTCCTAGAGAATGGAGAACCCATAGATATCACTCAATTGATAACATCATAGGTGATATCAACCAAGGAGTCACAACAAGGCTAAAACTACAAGATGCTTGCTTGAACATGGCATTTGTTTCTTAAATCGAACCGTCCAAAATTGGTGAAACACTTAAAGATGATCAATTGATACTTTCCATGCAAGAAGAACTCAACCAATTCGAAAGAAGCAAAGTATGGGAACTTGTTCCTAATCCTGGAAATAAACACATCATTGGTACAAAATGGGTGTTTAAAAATAAACTTGATGAGAATGGTATAGTTGTCCGCAACAAAGCAAGATTGGTCGCTTAAGGATACAATTAAAAATAAGGGATTGACTTTAACCAAACATTTTCTCCAGTAGCAAGATTAGAGGCAATGCGTTTACTACTTGCTTATGCTTGCACTACTAGAAATTTTGCCTATAGTGACCGATTTAGAGACCGAATATTTTCGGTCACACTGGCGACCGAAATAGAGACCGTATGTTTGAATTTATGAACTAAATATTTTTTCGTCACTAAATCAGTCGCTACTGAAATTTAGAGTCTGAAATAGCAACTGAATTTTAGCGACCAAAATTTCAGTCGCTAATTATCACTAATAGAAAATTTGTCTTTTACACTAGTGATCGATTTAGAAACCAATTTATTAGCGACTAATTTAGAGACTAATTCTTTCTTTTTTTGTATATATTTTAGCGACCGATTTAGCGACTAGTTTATTAGTGACCGTTTTAGAGACCAATATAATTTTTTTTCTTTTAAAAATATGGTTTTGTATGATTTTTTTTAATGAAATGACACTTATTCCTTTCATTTTCCTAGTGTCGCCTTCTTTCTCCCATGTCTCGTGTTCTCTCTAAACTTTCCCCCAAATCTTTATTCTCCAAAATCGTTCTAACTCACTGTAACCAAGATTACTGCTAGCCTATCGCCTAGAGCCAAGCTTCGACCGCGACTGCTTGTCACTTTTGGGTGCCTTCTTCCATCACTCGAGAATGTCAGCACTGTCGAAGATCTCTTGATCTCTTGATTCCTCGCGGCTGGGCCGGCTTGGAAGCAAGCTACATGTAGCCTATCTCACCCCCTTTCTTATTATTAGTAAGATAGGTTGCCCCTTGCTCTTTGCTCCAAGTAACCTATCTTTTTACTGCAAGATACTACCCTCTTTTGTTTCTCTTTGAATTAAACCCTAATTTGATTCTTGATTAAACATTATTTTGTTTCTTTATGGTTTTTACTGTGTTTCTCTTTGTAATTTTGAGGTGTATGTTTATCTTTTTTTCCCTACTCAACGATGAATGTTCCATGTCGTTAGAACAACCTTGCGGAATCATATTCAACATTCCCCTTTATACCTATTTTGTCTCTCAAAGTGTGAATGTTTGCAACCTAATTTGATTAAACTCCATGTCGTCTTTATTTTGCAGTTGAAAAAGAATTTGGAGTTTGTTGTTTGTTGTTTTTCTCTTTGGATTTTGCTGTCAAAATATTAGGTTTGGTACCAATTGCACTCTAATATGCCCATTTGATTCAATTTCGTTTCTTTTGCTTAAGGTACTGTGATGGATTGATTAAATTAAAGCAATATCTTGATCAATTTACACATAAAACAATTATAAGTTTAATCTTTACATAAATTTCGTATAAAAAATTGGTAATTATCTATCTCTTGTTGGTAACAGTTATCGACTTATCATCAAAGCTAACTAATGACAATGTTAATGTAAAAATTATGTATGTTATTTGAAATGGCTAATGGTTAATGCGATTTCAGATCACAAATTCTAGCTATTGCAAATAGCTACTTAATAGCATCTTTAGGATTGTTACCAGGCAAGACTTTGAAGTTTACTGTCAGAAAATCCGTTGGGAAGTCAAGGTTTGCCAATGCAGTTGAGGCTGCATGCTCTCACTTGTCACAGGTTATCTTTACTGTTGAAAGAAAGGCTTCCATGTTAGGTAAACATGAAACATGTAAATTAGTGGTTTTCCCATTTTTGATTCTTGATCCTTTTTCTTAATATTGGAATACAAATAAAATATATATATATGTTTTATGATACTGATTCATATATTTTTTTACAGTAAGGTTACATTTTTATCTTTTCTTGTATTGATTTTCTCTAACTTCAATAACTTCACAGTACCATACCATGCGATGTCCTCTATATCACCTTGACTGAATTCAAAAAGGTAAATTGCTTCCTTTCTATGAATCTGGTTCGTAGCTAAACTATTTTCATGCAGTTGTCATCTGTGTTCTTACAACATACATGTCTATTACTCATGTTATAGATATATATCTCTTGTATATATATATATATATATTGTTTAAACTTAAATTTTTTATGTATTATTCTGAGTACTTGTATATGAACTTTTTAGATATTGAAATCAAATTAAAAAATTATTTTTATTGTTCTTTTGGATATTAAAGTAATGCATTTAAAATAAAATAAAAAACAGTAACATTTAGAGACAAAATTTGTGACCAAATATTTAATAAAATAACAATTTATGTCACAAATATCATTTCTAAATCAGTTCCTAATGACATAGCAAATTAATTCAATATAGTTGTTAAATTAGTCTCAAACTTTAGTCACTAATTCAGTCTCAAAAATCGGTCACAAAATCGATTACAAAATTCGGTCACAAAATCAGTCACAAAATTCAGTCACTAAATTGGTCACTAAATTCAGTCGCTAAATTCGGTCTCTAAATCGGTCACTAAATTAGGTCGCTAAATCGGTCACTAACTTCGGTCGCTGATTTAGTCGCAATAGCTAGCGACTAGCAGATTACCAACTGATTTTAATTGGCCACTAAATCGGTCGCTATTGGATTTAGTGACCGATTTTCTTCATTTAGTGATCGAAAAATTGGTCTCTAAAAGCATTTTTTCTAGTAGTGTTGCTCTATGAACTTTGAACTATTTCAAATGGATGTGAAGAGTGCATTTCTCAATGGATACATTAATGAAGAAGTATATGTCAAACAGCCACCTGGCTTTGAATACTCCAAAAATCCCTCACATGTTTTCAAATTAAAAAAGACTCTCTATGGTCTAAAACACGCTCTAAGAGCTTGGTATGATAGATTAAGCACCTTCCTATGTGAACGAGGATTTGAAAAAGGGAACGTCGATAAGACATTATTTGTTAAAAAAGATAATGGTCACACCTTATTGGTCCAAATCTATGTTGATGATATAATATTCAGATCAACAAACAATGACATATGTGAAGAATTCTCTTTAATAATGCAAGGAGAATTTTAAATGTCCATGATGGGAAAATTAAACTGTTTTCTTGGCCTTCACATCAAGCAACTCGAGCATGGTATCTTCATAAATCAGGGAAAGTATTGCAAAGAATTACTCAAAAGATTTGAAATGGAAAAATGCAAGGAAAGTGCGACTCCAACGGGCTCCAGAACCTATGTTGATAAAGATGAATCAAGTATTTCAATAAACATATTAAAATATCGAGGTATGAATGGATCCTTATTATATCTAACGGCCAACCAACCATGTATTATATTTAGTGTCTGTTTGTGTGCAATATTTCAGGCAGATCCTAAAGAATCGCATCTTGTAGAAGTAAAAAGAATTATGAAATATTTGAAAGGAACAACCAATGTAGGCCTATGGTATCCAAAGGGTAGCATATGTAGTATAGTTGGATATTCTGATTCAGATTATGCAGGATGCAAACCGGATCCTAAAAGCACAAGCGACACTTGCCATATCTTAGGTAACACATTAGTATCATGGTCTTGTAAAAAGCATACTTGTGTTGCCCTCAGCACTGCTGAAGCTGAATACATAGCAGTTTGAAGTTGTTGTGCACAGATTATCTGGCTCAAACAACAATTACATAATTATGGACTTGATCTCGGGTGCATTCCACTAAGATGTGACAACACCAGTGCAATAAACATCTCAAAGAATCCAATCATGCACTCTCAAACTAAACACATCTATATACGTCATCACTTTTAGCGAGATCATGTGCTCAAAGGAAATGTTGAAGTAACGTTTGTTGATACACACAATCAATTAGCTGACATCTTCATAAAACCTTTACCTAAAGACTCATTTTACAAGATACGAAGAGAACTTGGCATTTTAAATGAAAACGATCTCTAAAAATTACAAGGTACATATACTTTGTCATCTCTCTTGAAGTTCTAAAATTTCCTCTTGATAAATTGTTAAAGTTAATTCCTTGATGTTTATCTTCACTTAATATATGAATATGTGGCTTACATGTTGCAATTTCTGAAAAAAATTAGTGTTTTAAACAAAAATTCGATAATGTAGCCGAATACAAAATGACTGTATTCAAATACATGTTTTTCCGAAAACTCTTGTATTCAAATACAACTCATGTGTAGTCGAATACACGTTTCCAGAACAATCTGTATTCGAATACAACAAGAATGTAGTCGACTACAACTTCGTGTTTTTGCCCAATTATAAAAGTTGCTTCGCATTTTAGGGTTATTTTTACATTTGGTAATCGAATACACTCATTAGCTTCCTCCTCCCTACCAAAAATCTTGTTCAATCTTCCTTCCTACGACTTACCCATTCAACCCACCTTTGCAAACTAGATCAATCTTTACTCATTTCCTTTCATTCAAAATCAGATTTCTCAAATCTATCAAAAATTTCCTCTTAAACCCATTTTTTCCCCAAACTGTCAATACCTTTTTTCTCAACATGGACCCACGCAAATGAGGCCCAAGAACCAAGCATGCATCAGTTGGTCCCTCAAGCAATCGAACAAAGAATCAAAATATCATGGATTTATCCCAGCTTCTACACACACCAAAAGAACTCAACCGATTTTGCACACTCTACTCTAACAAGAGACTCATCATTCCAAAATTTGGTACTTTGAATTCTTTCTCTGCTTTTAAATTCCTTGAGTTGCTCAAAGACCAATATTTTGAAGAATTTATTAGTTACAAAGGTCCTGTCTATCCTGATTTAGTTAGGGTCTTTTATTGTAATCTCACCCAAGATAGAAATGTTCTAGTGTCTCGAGTCAAGGGTAAAATCATTCGGTTAAACACCAAAACCATTGGAGAAATCTTGAACTTTCCCTTTGAATGACAAAAACTTTGTCGCAACAACTTATGTGAATGGGCTGATAGTTCTAAATATGATGCTTATGTTGCCTTAGGTCGGTATGACAAATGCAAAAAGAAGACTCAAGCTGGTCCAAAATATGCCCAACAACGGTATGGAGTTGGGAATCTTACTGTTGATTATCGCCTTCTGCATTATTTCCTAAGTTACGTTTTGGTTTCGAAGGCTGGCAATTACTCCCAAATTTTGGAGTTTGAATTACAGCTCATGTGCTTTATGTATGAAGGATGTCCACTAAACTAGGCATACTTTGTTAAATCTATAATGTTTGGGTCAAAAGAAGCAATTGGTTTACCTTATGCTAAAGAAGTCATGTATACACCCACAAAGGAAAACTTGTTGGATTTAGGCGTCCTGCCTAGCATGAGGATCGTCTGGAATGAGTAGCTTTTGTCCTTTGTGCATAAAGGTGACCTTGCACAAAAGATGGCGAGGAAACAACCTCCAATGATGATCATTTCCCCAATCACATGGTCATGAACATACTTGACTCCTTACGGACCTTCATCACAGCTCAATTCCAAAATCTAACCACCTCCATTGACACTCATTTTCAAACCATCAAAACTACTATTGCTCACAACCATGAAGCTTTATCTCAAGACCTTAGTAGTTTATTTGATAAGCTTGATCATTTTCACCTCCCGCCAGATGTTGACTTGAAGTTCAATACTAGGATTTTATGTATTGGTTTGTCGTTTGCTTTATGTACTAATTTGTATTTTGTTTTATGTCCTGTTTTGTGTTGTTATCATTAACACTTGTTGACTATTATGATGTATTAAGTTGAACATGAATTCATTCTAAATTATGTCGTCCTCCTTTGTTTATCTTGTGTGCTATTTTTCCTTTATTAGTGTGTATATGCTTGCAATTTGTATGTTTCTATATTTTTCCTTCTTTTTAATCATGTCAAAATGGGGAGAAAATTGATATTGTTGTTTCTTTAACAACCTTTTTAGGTCTTCAAACAAGTTATTAAATTGATCACATACAAAGGGGGTGCACGCATACATTATGGGGGAGCAATGTTAGAATGATGCAATCTCTTCAAACAACAACGTTTTGTCATAATCAAAAAGGGGGAGAATGTAAAATACATATTTTTGATGAAGACAAAAACCAACGATTATGATCAAGGCAACAAGCTAAAAAAGAAGTCCAAATATCTTTGATAAACCTTAAAATTCAACATATTAGATGTTTAAATATAGAGGTAAATGATACAACCAATAGCTCAAATACATGAGAACCATTCATATATACATATGCATATAAAGTATTTTCAAAAGTCAAAATCACATTAACAAAGTCTTAAAACTAATATTTTTGACAAAATACAAAGTTGTATTTGAATACAACATAGTGTATTCGAATTCAAATGCTAAGTTAGAAGCAAAAGCTTCACATCTGTATTCGACTACGACTTGTTGTAGTCGAATACAGACAATGAGTTAGTAGCTAAACTTTCGAATATGTATTTGACGACGACCTACTGTAGTCGAATACGAAGCAAGTCAGTGGCAAAAATCACAAATTTGTATTCGACTACATGAAAGATGTATTCGAATACCAGGTGAAAATTTTGAATAAATCTGGACATTACGAAGTGGTGTATTCAAATACATACATACTGTATTTGAATACAACTAAAAGCAATACGATTTTTCAGATATGAAATGGTTCTAGATCATTGTATTTGTTCATCAAACCTCTTGGATCAATGGTCACAAATCTGAAGAGATGTTTATGGAGTTTAAATACACCATAAATTCAGATCAAACAACACACAATCCTTGAATAATTGAACAACATTGAACAAAATTCTGATTTTTTACAAAGTACTTTCATTTCATTTTCATATCATTCAGAAAGGTTCTCAAAGTATTTGAAGTATTATGGGATTGAAATCATTATACTTCTCTTATATCCTTATTCCAAATCATATTATATCACTTGTATAAGAAAGTAGTACTTTCTTAAAGTAGCTTAATCTAAGATAGGGGTGGGTTATCTTAGAAGTGTTGTTAGAAGTTTGTAGCAGAAATCCCTGAATGGGAGTTGTACATTTTCTGACAATAAGTGGATTAATCTCTTGTGGTGTGCAAGAGGGCTGGATGTACCCTTGGTTATAAGCGGAACCAGGATAATTCTATTGTGTTTATTTAATTACTACCATTTACTTATTATCAGTTACTATCTTAAAATAGAAAATTCAATTACCATATCGTTAAAAACAAGAAAATCTTCTAACACCTAATTCACCCCCCTCTTAGGCGTACCTCTGGTCTTATAGATTTTCCTAAGACACATTTGGGTTTTGATGCCATTTTGCTGATTGTTGACTTATTGAACAAATTAGTTAATTTCCTACTAATTAAAGCAACCTATAGTTTAAATAGACTAGCCGACATCTACATTAAGAAGATAGTAAAGTTACACAGTATACCAATCTCTATAGTATTAGATAGAGATCTACGATTTACCTCTAGATTTTGGAAAGCATTTTAGGGAGATTTTGGTACTAGACTTAGTTTTTACACAATCTACCATCCACGTATAAATGGTCAATCTAAGAGGACTACTCAAACTATTGAGAAAATGTTTAGAACTTGTGTTCTAGATGAAGGTGGGAGTTGAGATAAGTATTTACCTCTAGTATATTTTTATTATAAGAACAATTATCACTCTAGCATAGATATGGCACCATATGAGGTTCTTTATTGAAGAAAATCAGGATTCCACTGTGTTAATGTGAAGTTCGGGAGAAGTCTTTGTTAGGACCTGATTTACTGCAAGGGACCACTAGTAGAATTCAATCGGTTAAGGACAAACTGCATACAATGATAAGTAGGAAAAATAGTTATGCTAATAAGTGAAGAAAACCATTGAAATTTCAAGAAGGGGCACATGTATTCTTGAGAGTCATTCCTAAGACTAGGGGTTATAGCAAACCTTCAAGCACTCCATTGGACCAAACCCGCAATCTAGACAAAGATGTTTCTAAAACATCCGTTGATTAGAAAACTTTCAGATGAATGACAGGGTCACTCTTATATTTATCTGCTTCAAGAACAGACATTTTATTCAGTGTCTGCCTCTTTGGCATATTTCAATCAAATCCAAGAGAATCTAACTTAACAATAGTTAAAAGGATTTTCATATACTTGAAAGGAACTACCAACTTTGGGTTGTTCTATAGGAAATCATCAAAATACAAGCTAGTCAGAAATTGTGATGTTGACTATGTACATGACACACTTGAAAGGAAAAGCACAAGTGAAAATATATATATGTTGTTGGTTGTAGTACTTAGCTCTTAGTGGTGAAACATCAATAAGAGGACTACAAAATCTATGAAAGTAAAATTTCCATATTTTGTGATAATATATCTACCATTTGTTTAACCAAAAATATAATTTTGCATTCTATAGCCAAACATATTAAAATCAAACATAATTTCATCAAAGGTTATGTTCTTAAGGGAATTCTAGACATAAAATTTATCAACGCTGATCATCGGTGGGCTGATAGCTTTACAAAACCCCTTGCAGAAGATGGTTTCAATTTTATTAAAGAAAATGTTAAACTTGTTTACTTTTATGAATGATGTTCTGATCAAAGTTTGCATTTTCTACATGTTCTTTAATATCTCATATTTTGTTCCATTTTCTACATGTTCTAAGTTTGGGGGAGCAATTGATTAATCTATGCTTTATTATTATTATTATTATTATTATTATTATTATTATTATTATTATTATTATTATTATTAAATTATTCTAAAAAATGAGGTTTTGTCAACAACAAAAAGGGGGAGATTGTTGGAACCAAGATGATTTTGAAGAACAATTCCTTACTAGTTTTGTTGATAACAAAAAGAAGTTTGTGTTAACAATTTAATGAACTAATGTTATGAATAAAGTGTGTAGAAAAATAGAACAAATAGGTACATTTAGAGCCCAAAATGTAACCTAAGGAAACACAAAAATCAGAGGAAGAAACACGATCAAAGGAAGAAGCACGACCATAGGAAGCAACATGATCAACGGAAACGTGCCCAACTGTACACGCACTTTGCTCACTCCATTGTTAACTCTAAAGAGCTTAGTCTGATTTTATAATCTCCCTCTAATAGCGTTTCAATAAGTGTACTGAATCATTGTGAGTAATAATTAAAATGGTAGTATCGAGTGTTGAACTCTAGGATTGCGTTATACTATCAAATCGTGTTTAATTACTAAAATTGAACCAAAAGTTCCTAAATTAATTGAAATATATTTTAAACTAGCAAGAGTAATAGAATTGAACTTTTGTAATAAGAAAAATGTCAGGGATGAGTTTCATTTTAAATCCAACTTTGATTTCTAATTTGATCCTAGTTACTTAATTCCTTTATTGAACCATTACTAAATTCTCTTTATTATTTTTCCCTAATGTCTTAGTGAAAAAACCTTTAATTTTAAAGTAACTCCTAATTCCTTAGTGTATTTACGATTTGAATTAAGATTTATAGTTCAAGAATTCTCTTATTAAACTATTGCCTTTATAACTAATTCAATTGGTTTCATGATATGCATCTATCCTTAGACTACAATATCATGATTTTCTCATCTCAGGCATTCATAAAGTCCACTTTTCGTTTCTAAATATGAATTGCAAAGTAGTTTAAGTTGATCAAGCAATAAAAAGCATTAAGCACAAAGATGAGAAAAATAATTTAATAAACTTTTTCATATAACTAGAAATCAATTCAGACTAATAAGTGTTTCATCTTGTTTCACTCATACCTAACAAATAGGATTTAGTTACTCATGGCAATGATATAAAAGATAGAGATTAACGAAGAACTAAAAAAATATTATTGAATGATTCCTGATAAAACTCTTTTAATGTTGTTAGAACCATCCTCCTTTGAGTTTCTTTTTTACGACACAATTATCAAAACTTCAATATAGCCAAATAGATCCTAGAGAGTGAGATTTACGCATTCTACAATGTTTTGTGCTCCCCATGCGCAAGCATTTGGCTCCAGGCGCACTTGGGCAGAAACAAAATGTCAAAATAATGTAGAAATGAGTCCCAAGCACAAGCGTTTATACTCTAGGCCCACATCATCTACTGTATGATGTTTACTACATTTTTCTGTTTTTTAGTCTGAATTTGGTTCGAGTGTCTTCATGAAGGTTGTAGCTATGGATCTTAAATTTTATTGCACTTGTTTGACTCCAATTGGTTATCTGAAATGTCATATATGTCTGAATTACTCCACATAGGTCATGTTGATTTCTCCCCAAAATTAAGCACTACACTAAAATAACGAAACAACTTAAATCTGCGAAAAATCTATACTTAATCAAGGAAATAAGAACATAAACATTTTATTAACTTCAAGGACTAAAATCAACAAACAATATCAGATAACTTCCAAAATTAACTTATGATTAAAGATAAATAACTCTAAAAAGAAACAAAAATATGCATATGATGAAGAGTTATCATCACCTCAAACTTAGTCTGTTGCTTGTCTCCAAACCACAATTAAATTCAAATTGGGTACAGTTAAAAGCAAGCTTAAACTCAATTCCTTAAATGAAGTCAATCTCAATTCTCAAAGTTCAAGCTATTACAAAACATTCGTCATGCTCAAAGGTTGCTTACATCTAAATATAAAACAACACCATTTGTAAACTTAGCATTCATTCATCAAGTTTAACTCTTTCTTCACACAAACTCACCAAAAATGAATTTATCACTCAAATCCTATAACATGAATCACACTACAATATAATTGAAAAATTTTTAGTTAGCGACTACAATGAAATAAACACATAATCTTTTGGAGGACTTTCGGGTTGTAATGGGGCTTATGTAAGGGTATGACATTTTTGGGCCAACAGGCTTTACTACATGGAGTTAGGTATAAAATTTCAAATTATCCTACCTTTTATTTTTTTTCATCATATTTTCATTTTAAAGATTCCCAAACATTGGCAGAAGAACCAAAAAACTATTATTCATAACAATACATAAATTGATTTCTTCTTCCTTGTCTTTTTTTTTTCTCTTTATATATATATATATATATATATATATATATATATATATATTGTTTTTGAGAACCACCACCCCCAAACTTAAAAGATTGATATCCCATGAGCAACCTCTGAAGGGGTGACAATTGTCTGAATAATCACACAACAAATAATTAAATTGTTTAGGCTCAAAAGCACATAACTAGGATAATAAGAGAGAATATGAAATAATTAAATGATGTCAAACATGTCACTACACAATTAAGTTATTTTTTTTATATATTTTAAAAAAATATTAATGACAAGTTAAACTTCCACAACCAAAGAGTAATCAACAATGCATGCATTAATGAAATTCGACAAATTGAGCAATGATATCATCGAATAAATATAATTTAAGCTTCAAAATCACAGAGATAGCTTAACACCAGCATCAAGTTATTACAAATTCTCCATCAAAGTTTACATTTAGTGAAAGAACAAAAGCATACAACTTGAATGACTAAAAACAAATAAAATACAAACAAATCAAAAAGAAAGAAAACTTCTCTTAGTTAAGTATGTCAAGGGACATTGTTTGGGTCCTCCATTCTAGTACAACAATATTCGCCAATATGCTGGTGAAGTGAGAACAAATCAAAATAAAAAATGCCTCTCGATATCTCTTGAAATGAAGCAAAAGCTCGATAGAGATTTGTCATCTCCAATTCTATCCTGACCTATCTATCTCGTTGGTTGTTCATCAATTGTTCAATCATAACTTCCATCCTTCCAAATATTTTCTTAGTGGATAATGGTGGTGGATGTCGAGAATGGTTATCTAGCTCTTTAGGATTAGGATCTTCCTCCATCGGCATTGCTGCTTTGGGTAAAATAGGATATTCTGTCGGAACCATAAAATGTTTTTCTATCCATTTTGCAATGATTGAGACATCAACTTTCACCATTTCTTCACCTTTTTAGGTAACACTCTCACTCACTCACAATACTTCTTTATTAAGGAAGCATGATTAAAGTAGGAGACAAGAGGATTAATAATTTGTTGTTCCCCATAGAACATTAGCTAGTAATATGTCCACATTGATTCTTTCACCTTTTATAATTGTAGCTAGTAAATATGCTCTCTAAAATGTATCATCTGACAGATTTGAAGACAACAACAAAGCATGATGAACAAAGGTACTCCATGCTTTTGCACTTGGGGTGAAATCCAAGGAGCGCAATTTTCTAGCCGTGCCATCTTTATTTCTGATCCAATATGTTCCTAGTATGCACAAAGTATGCAATAGCTCCTGAGTGTCTATTGTTACCTTTTTGTCTTTCATTGCTTGAAAGTGACAGTCCTCCTAGTTTGGTAGATTATATATTTCATTGATGACTTAAGGAGTAATGGTACCTTTTTTCCTTTCACATAACTAAATATTGATCATAAGGAAGAGATGCTTCAGAGTTTAGATTAGAGGCATTTGAGAAAAATTCGTTTGCTAATGATTTTCTCGCTTTGGTGGAAAGCGTGGTCAACTTCTCCCATCCTCTGGCAGCATGGCCTGGATATCAACAAATTCATTTTCTTCTAACTGTATTTTTTTTTCATCCACAAATTTCTTGTTGGTTGGGAGTTTGGCATGAAATTCTTGAGTTGCCATGATTTTGAATAGTGAAGTATCACACGATTTGGTGATAATGTATATGTAACACTGTTTCGTTTTTCATTATGTTGTGTTGCCATTTGATCTTGCAAAACAATTATGCAACATCCAAGATTCAACGTATTCAAGGTTAGAGAGTTAGTTCTAACACCCATCAACTTGACAAAAACAAAAGCAATTTCAACCCTAAATTAACCAAATAAAGTTTCAAAGATAACATTGCACATAAAATGAATATTTATATATGATTTCACAACCTACCTCTTTTTGAAGAATAAAACTAAAAATTGTTAGTGACATTTTCTCACATACTTAAAGTGCATTGCAAACTTTACTTATAACAAGTTCTACTTGGAAACCAACACTAACACCACTTCTAAATCAATTAGTACTTTTTGTGAAAGAGGGAGAGGAAGGGTGAAGGGAAAGTGGAAGAACAAGGGTTTTATAACCCATCCCAGCGTATGATGTGCTTCAAGCGCATAGGATAGCGCTTCAGGCATAAATCAAGAGAACAAATTTTTTTTAGCGCATTAGGACACGCTTCAGGCCTACATCAACAGAACCCCTAAATGTTTTCAGCATAAAATGAGCTTCAGGGACATAGGGACGTGCTTCAGGCACACATCAATAGAAACCCAAAAAATATTTTACCGCAAAATGCGCTTCAGGTACATAGGGACACACTCTAGGAGCAAATCAAGAAAAAAAAACATGTTCCCAAGCAAACGTTTTGGTTCTATGAGCGTACAAAACATCAAAAGTTAATAAAACTAACAAATGAAAAAAAAACCCAACAAGAATAGAATGAAAAGGAGATGAAGTTGGGTTGTCTTCTAATAAGCATCTGTTTAATGTCTTGAGCTTGACATTCCACTTTTCAAATGGTAATCAGATTGATGGACTCTGTTGGAAGTTTTGACTCTTCCCCTAAGTAAGGTTCAAGCCTTTGAGTTTGAATCCTTCAATTCTACCACACCATGTGGAAACACTTTGATTATTTTGAACGGAATCAACCATCTTGATTTTAGTTTTCCTAGAAACAATTTCAATCTCGAGTTGAATAGAAGGAAAAGTTGTCATTCTCGGAAATCCTTGAACTGAATCTTTTTGTAATGCCACTTCTTGGTTTTTTCTTTATAGATCTTGACATTATCATATAAAAAATTTCTAAATTCCTCTAACACATAAAGTTGACTACAATGTTCTTTGAACCTTTATTATCTCGGATCTCAATGTCGAA
Source organism: Cicer bijugum (assembly GCA_037974875.1). Lineage (NCBI taxonomy): Eukaryota > Viridiplantae > Streptophyta > Magnoliopsida > Fabales > Fabaceae > Cicer > Cicer bijugum. The sequence continues at coordinate 432,048 of JBBPBT010001460.1, forward strand.
CTCTTGTAGTAACAGAATCCACCTGAGTAGCCTTGTCTAAGATTCCTTCTTAGCAAACAAATACCTCATAGCAACATGAATAATGTAAATTACATGTAACAACTTATCTTTTCTTTGTCCCAATACTACCCCAACATCAATGCCACTTGCATCACACATTATTTCAAAAGGCATTGATCAATCGGGTACACTGACAATGGGGGAAGTTATCAACTTATTTTTCAAGGTGTTAAGCACATTAAAAAAATTCATACTTAATTTTAAAGATGTGTCTTTCATACGTACGTTAGTAAGAGGGTTTGCATCATTGGAAAACTCTTTTATGAACCTCCTATAAAATCCAACATGGCTCCTAAAAAGCTTATAATTCCTTTTCGTTGGTAGAAGGGGGTAGTTTTTAATAACTTCAACTTAGGCTTTGTTAACCTCGATCTACTTGTGGGTGATTTGGTGACCTAACAAAATTCCCTCTCTTGCCATAAAATAACGTTTTCCCCAATTGAAGACCAATTTTGGTTTTTCACACCTTTCTAATACAAGATCTATATTATGCAAACAATTATCAAAAGATGAACCAAAAATAGAAAAGTCATCCATAAAAAAATCAATATGTTTATCAATCATATAGGAGAATATGGATATCATGAACCTTTGAAATGTGTTGGCGCATTACGTGGTCCAAATGACATCTGCCAATAAGCAAACACCCCTTAAAGACATGTAAAGGCGGTTTTCTCTTGATCCTCAGATGCAACAACAATATGATTATACCCAAAATAACTATCTAGAATGTAGTAGTCATCATGTCATGTCAACCTCTCAAGAATTTGGTCAATGAAAGGGAGTGGAAAATGATGTTTCCTTGTAGAAATGTTCAACCTCATATAATCAATGCAAACTCTCCACCATGTAACGATTCGAGTAGGAATTAATTCATTCTTCTCATTCATGATGATTGCAGTCTTGCCCTTTTTTGGTACACCTTGGACGAAACGAACCAATGAGCTAGTTGAAGTAGGGTAGATGATACCGACTTGTAGGAGTTTTACAACTTTTTTTGCTAATAACCTCTTTCATTGTCGGATTCAATCTTCTTTGGGTTTTGATGGTCGATTTGTGATTTTCCTCCATTAAGATCTTGTGTATACAAAAAGTAGGATTCATTTTCTTCAAGTCCTCAATGGACCAACTGATGGCACCCTTATGCTTCTACAAAATTCTCAGCGATTTATCTTCTTGTAACTCACTCAAGCTTGCACTAATGATAAATGGATTCTCAACTTTCTCACCAAAGAATACATATTTCAGGTGAGGTGGCAATTGCATGAATTCAAGCAGTGGCGTATTTTCCTTTTTCTCTAGAAAATCTTCTTCATTCCCTCTCACCTCCTCCCATCTGGTATAGAAGTGAGAGTAGTAAGATGGTGATGCTTCTAACATGGCTAAAACGTTTTTTAATCATGGATCTTCACTATCTTCAATTGCACCATGGGACAAGGACAACAACCTTTCTAAAGGTAGAGTAAATAATTGATGTTCAGCCCTTTCTTCGACTATCGAATAAAAAAATATCAATTCTATTGCGCCCTTCTCATTCTTTTAAATGCTCAATGGCTTTTAGAATATTGAACATAAATGTTTCGTCATTTACTTTCAAGGTTAAGGTATTATCCGCCACATCAATCATAGAAAGGGACATAAGACTCGCACTATCCCCAAGATCACACAAGACTTTCCCAAAAGTTCTATCCCCAATAGCGCAAGGAATAGAGAAGCTTCCATGATCCTTGAGCTTAGGTGGCAGCTTCCTCTATAGAATAACATTACAATCTTCAGTATGCATCATTGTTTCACCACCAATTTTTCATGTTTGACAGAATTTCCTTCATGAACTTTGCATATGTTGGCATTTTCTCTAATGTTTATGCAAAAGGAATGTTAATTTGAAATTTTTTAAAAATATCAAGAAACATACCAAATTGTTTTTCATTTTCTTTCTTTTTTAATTTTTGAGTAAACAGAAGTCAAATTTCAGGATTTAGCAGTGCGTTCTTGTTCTGCACTACAGGTGGGGTTGGAATGGAAGCACTCCCACCTTGTTTGGCTTTAGGTGGTACTGGTTCAATTACCTTGCCTTTCCTCGTTGTCACAACATTGAAATTATTTCAGGGATTCTCAATTGTATCACTAGGAAAATTTATAGGCGCTCTTTGAGCTAGACGTTGAGCAATTTGACAAATTTTGATCTCAAGATTCTTGATTGAAGGTGGGTGATTTTTTTGAACTGCTCTTGACTCTTCAATTAAAGCACTTGTGTTCATTGTTAACTTCTAAACAACATTCTCCCAAATAGTCTTACGAGATGGAACTTGATTTGATTGAGCTCCTTGTTGACCTTGAGATCCACCCTGCTGTTCATTCCATGAAAAATTTAGATGATTTCTCCAACCGAAATTGTACGTACTAAAGTATGGATTATTCTCCTTCCCATTGTTACCCACAAAGTTCACCTCTTTTGTTTATTTTTTGTATCATTATTCGGTATTTCCCAAGCTCCATTTTTATGTGCTCCCCCACAAAAGTCACAACCTGTATTCCAACAATTTACCTTATGCCACTTGCGATTGTATATTAAGAGTTGCCATCCCCTTCTTTATCTTAGTAGCGATAACGTCTTCGATGTGTTTTGAGAGAAAATTCCCTTGAGCTTATTTGATCCATAACATTCAATTCCAATATAAAACTTTTTGACCCACCACCTATATCATACAACATCATATGCTTATTTGATGTCGTGATCTCAAAAAAAATTCATGCTTTTGATGTTGTTTTGCTATTCAAAGAGCTTCCTGTTGTAGCATTTAACATGATTCTAGTGCTAGGCTTTAAACCATTTCAGAATACTTGCACTTGAGTAGTGTCGCCATAACCATGATTGAGACACTTTGTTAGTAAACTCTTGAACCTTTTGTTAGTGTCATGAAGAGATTATCCTTATTTTTGTTTGCAACTGCAAACATCTTGCCTTTTTTTTTCTAAAAACATAGTTAGGGGGGGGGGGTATTGTTCCAACAACATATCTTCAAGGTAATTCCATGTGGTGATGCTACTAGAGGGTAAAAAATTTAGCCACTCCTTATCACCATCTTTCAAGGACAGTGAAAATAGCTTCAACTTCTTGCCTTCTTCAAAGTTACTATCCACCTTCATTATTTCATAAAGTTTAAAGAAGTTTGTGAGATGTCTATTGGAATCTTCATTATATTTACCGAGAAAAATGAATCTCCTTTAGTTATCGGTACAGCGCGAGACTTATTTCAAACTTGTTAACTATAACAAGTTGGTTATGGATGGCCAACTAAGCACCATTTTTATCTTGATTCCCATACTCTTTGAGGGTAAGTTCATGTGCTGGTGGATCATCCATCTCCACATAGATAAAGAATTCTCCTAGATCCTCTTCTTTATTACCAATTGTCTTTCCCTTTGCCTCTTTTCACGAATCGCCATTCGGTTTACTTTCACAATTGTTTTTTTGATTTTTGGATCTAGAAGAGGTTTAATGAGGACTGATCTCGCATACAAGGTAAGACAAATCGTGAGTAATGAAAAGTTTTCAATATACAACAAAAATAAAGACAAATTTTATTGTAGAGCAAAAAATGTTAATTAAGTAAATAAATTATAACTCAATAGTGATATGGAAATCCCTCATAACGGCACCATAAATTTTATTGCGTTTCAGCAAGTACAATGAATCGTTGCAAGTATTAATTAAAATGGTAGTACCAAGTGTCGAACTCATTGACTGCATTATAATATCGAATTGTGTTTAATTACTAAAATTGAACAAAAGATTTCCGAATTGATTGAAATAATATTTGAAACAAACAAGAGTAATATAATTGAACTTTTATAATAAGAAAAATGTCATAGATTAGTTTCACTTTGAATCCAACATTAGTTTCTAATTTGATCCTAGTTACTAAATTCCTTTATTGAACTATTAACAAATTCTCTTTATTGTTCTTTCCCTAATGTCTGATTGGCATAACCTGTACAAAAGCACTGCCTCAAGAATTTATACTTCACCACGTCGCATCAAAAAGGTGGTACAAGGACCCATCAAAATAAAAGTCAAGCTGACAATATAAGGTATTGGTACAGTCTTCCAAATTGAAATAAATACACGCATAAAAGAAAGACAATTAGTCCCTATACAACCTTTTATCTGATCATGCTACAAAAGGCTATACAACCCGAGTGATCTCCATGCGCCCCGCAAGATCCTCTTGACACAACATTGGTCAGGTATGCCTAACTACATTCCCATCTTCAGGGTACTAATCGGTAGGATGATCCTGGTTCTCATATGAGGATAAAACCCAGATTTCCACAATAATTGTTAAGTTCACCAACCAAAATTAACAAATATCACATAGCATTTAAGTTTCAAATGCACAAAATAACCTTCCAACTTAGCATACTCTTTGAAAGGGTTATTATATACCAAAAATGCATAATCAAAGCTGAAAAATGATGTTTTTAACAAAATTGCATTGTCGCATTCGAATACAACATCCTTGTATTCGAATACAGTGCTAATTCATAAGTCAGTAGCAAAATCAGCACAATTGTATTCAAATATGTGACAAGATGTAGTCAGATACGAGACAAGACAAGTTAGTAGCAAAAACAGCACAACTGAATTCAAATACAACAACAGAAAAATGTAGAATTCAACTTTGAAATGGTTCCAAAATCAATCAACACTTACACACAAATTCAAACAATCACTCTTACCAATAAGGGCACAATCACAACCACAACTAAGCATACATATACCATCAGCACAGTATATCAAACATGACTCGCGTGCCAAGCATACTATTGCAATGCTTATATTGCAAAATGCATGAATTCAAAATTCCAATCAAAACTCTCCCCGATGGGCGAAAATTGAAATTGCACGATCTCTCACAGACCAATACTAATTACCAAGGGACCACCTATCACAGGCCCGCACTATTTATTAAAGTGTAGCCTATCACCGGTCTTACACCTTAATTCCAAACAAAAACCCTCTACGAGAGGCGTAAAACCTAAACGTACAGTTCCTCGTTGTAACACCCCGTATTTCAAAGCGAGGGTGTATTTTTTTTTCAAAAGAAATTAAAATAAAACAGAGAAATAAATAAGGAAATACCTTTGGGTAAATATTTAAGTCATTAAAATTTACAAACAGCGGAAAAGTTTCTCGAAATATAAATCCAAAGCTTTTACACATCAAGAAACGGTACATGGAATCCATCTAAAATAACATGTCATGATGAAAATATTAGTACATGTACAGTCTACCAATTTAAAATAAAACAACCCAAAAGAAAGACATATGTTCCCTCTATGTCAACCTAATCTGATTGTTCAACCTAATCTGTTCATGTCATACTTGCCAGATAAAATGAAATCAAAATAAAGTTCTCAATCCATCAAGTAATACATAACTGACCAAAACATTGATAAATCAATTGAGCAATCGATTAGTGAAAACTGAACTCTGGGTTTAAATCAATCGATTGGGGAAATCGATTGATTGAAAAACTGAGCCCCTGTATTGAAGCCAATCGATTGGGCAAATCGATTTCCTGAGCCAATCGATTTACCAAATCGATTTTTTCAATTTGGCTGGGTTCTTGTCTTGGCCAAATCGATTGGCCCAATCGATTTCTTAAATGATTTTGAAAAAAAGATTACCAAATTGATTGGAAGTATCGATTTTGTCAATTTATAGAAGCCCCTGTAACTCTTCAAATCGATTGGGGAAATCGATTCCCCTGCATATTCTTCCAAAAGTTCATAAACTAACTCAATCACATTCATACACAACTCCAAATCTTAACACTTAACACTTATAACACCATCACTACAACATCATGGGTTTCGAAATAGTTTTCCAATCAAACATGCTTTCACACAATTCCAAACATAACACTTAGCAATTTCAACACAATCACTATAACATAATGAACTTCGAAATAGTTTTGCAATCAAACATGCTTTCACACAATTCCAAACATAACACTTAGCACTTATGACACAATACCCACACGGACAAGATGAACCAACAAATCACATGGAATTATCTTGATGCGACAATCCCCACACAAACAAAATGAACCAACAAATCACAATTTACTAGGGTGTAGTCTCTCACGGACAAACACATGTGCAGTCTCTCACGGACAAACACAATTTACCATAGTGTAGTCTCTCACGAACAAACACGTTTGCAGTCTCTCACGGACAAACACAATTTACCAGGGTGTAGTCTCTCATGGACAAACACCCGTGCAGTCTCTCACGGACAAACACAATTTACCAGGTGTAGTCTCTCACGGACAAGCACCTGTGCTGTCTCTCATGAACAAACACATGTGTAGTCTCTCACGGACAAACACAATTTACCAAAAACATAAATCATAAACGTACCACCTATCATGGGTCAATACTGTTTACCGAGGTGCCACCTATCACGGGTCTGCACGATTTACTAAAAAGCGTAAACCATAAACGTACTGCCTATCACGGGCCCGTACCGTTTACTAAGGTGCCACCTATCAAGCGTCTGCACTGTTTACTAAAAGAACGAAAATTGTAAATGTACCGCCTATCACAGGCCAAACTACTATTTACCAAGGTGCCACCTATCACGGGTCTGCACAATTTACAAAAACGTAAATCATAAATGTACCGCCTATCACAGGCCATAGTACTAATTATCAAGGTGCCACCTATCACGGGTCTGCGCGATTTACTAAAAAGCATAAACCATAAATGTACTGCCTATCATGGGCCCGTACCGTTTACCAAGGTGCCACCTATCACGGGTCTACACGATTTACTAAAAGAACGAAAGTTATAAATGTACCACCTATCACAGGCCAAAGTACTATTTACCAAGGTGTCATCTATCGCGGGTCTGCACAATTTACAAAAACGTAAATCTTAAATGTACCGCCTATCACATGCCAAAGTACTATTTATCAAATGAAATGCATGAGCATACACTGACTCCATCCACATCAATCGTTACGTAAATGCAGATATTAAAAGATTCCCCATTTTTAATACTCATTTAACTTAAACGATTTTCACGCAAATCATTTAGCAAACATATATATTAAGAGATTCCCAATTCTTAATATTCTTTTAACTTAAACGATTTCTAAAACAACATTATGTAATCAAGACATTAAGAGATTCCCCATTCTTAATACTCGTTTAACTCTAATGGTTTTAAAATTCAACACAGAACAAACTCAAAAATATTCACAAATTTATTGCACAATTCATGCCAAAAACAGAACATTTCATTTCTCCACAAAATCATTTTCACAACGACATTAAGTAAAGCTCAGATATTATGAGATTCCCCATTCTTAATACTCATTTAACTTGACGATTTTCACAAAACGAACACACATTAAGTAAACAAGACATTAAGAGATTCCCCATTCTTAATACTCGTTTAACTCTAATGGTTTTCAAATTCCACATAGAACAAACTCAAACATAATCACAAATTCATTACACAATTCACGCCAAAACACAACAATTCATTTCTCCCCAAAATCATTTTCACGACGACATTAAGTAAATGCATATATTAAGAGATTCCCCATTCTTAATACTCATTTAACTTAACGATTTTCACAAAACAAACACACAATAAGTAAACAAGACATTAAGAGATTCCCCATTCTTAATACTCATTTAACTTAATGGTTTTCAAATTCCACACAAAACGAACTCAACATATTATCAAATTCAATCCACAATTCCCACCCAAAACAAATCAAATCATTTCTCCACAAAATCGTTTTCACGACAACATTAAGTAAATAAGTCATTAAGAGATTCCCCATTCTTAATACTCATTTAACTTAAACAATTTTCACAAACTCACATTAAGTAAACAAGACATTAAGAGATTCCCCATTCTTAATACTCATTTAACTTAATGGTTTTCAAATTCCACACAAAACAAACTCAAACATATTATCAAATCCAATCCACAACTCACACCAAAACACATCAATTCATTCCTCCACAAAATCCAACATACACATATCAAATTTCATTAGTATTAATTAAGAACACGTCAAATACGACGAACACAAATCAACACAACCCACCACTCAAACACAACATGTTTCATTTACTCAAAATCATACATAAATGAGTTTAAATTCATTTTCCACGAAACATTACTTTAACCCTAATAAAATTGTTTTCCACACAAACACAGATAAGTCCCTAAATGCAAACTAAAAGTTTGGAAGGAGCCCTTACCTTCACGTTAGCTTTAACGTGCGATTACGGTACCGCAAGTAAATCCGGTAAACTCTCCGCTCGCAACGTCGCATCCAAAGTTGGTCCCCTAGCACCGTAGCATGGTAGTGAGCGACTTTCCCTTCTATCTCTTCGCGAAACTAAGCTTAGATCTAGATGAAACGGGAAGGTTTGTGTTTGAATCCCTAATACCGTTTTCCTTCGTTTTCGAAACAACGAGGAAGTATGAAGCTAAGAAATCCTTGCTTTCTTACCCCTTAAGCCTTGGGTTTCTATTCTTGAGGAAAAAGAAGCAAAGAAAACGAAAATGGAGGGAGGGAGAAAAAGAAAGTTTCGCGAGGCAGTGAGAGGAAGGAGATGGAAAATGCTTACTTTCTTTCCTTCTCTTTTCCTTTCTTTCTTTTTCCTTCTTTTCTATTTCTCTTCTTCCTATTTCCTTCCTTTCCTTTTCTTTATATATATATATATATATATATATATATATATATTAATTATAATTAACAAATATCTCAAAATATCTCGATATTTGTTAAATTACCATTTCACCTATAACACATTAAATTCTTCGTAAGAGATTCACTGTAGTTAATTTAATTTATTCATCGACGAGTAATTCTATTTGGGCATCAAAATATCTTTTTGGTCATTTAAACTCCCAAAATATTAATAACTTGGCTAAAAAGCCCCTGAGTTCAATACCAAAATCCACTAAAATACATACAGTATAATTTAAAATTATGAGTCTTACACTCATGAACGAACACGATTGCAGTCTCTCACGGACAAACACGAGTGTAGTCTCTCACGGACAAACACGATTTTCTAAGGTGTAGTCTCTCAAGGGCAAACACCAGTGCAGTCTTTGACAGACAAGCTCAATTTACTAGGGTGTAGTCTCTCACGGACAAATATCAAAGCAGTCTCTCACAGACAAACACAATTTACTAGGGTGTTGTCTCTCACAGACAAACACAATTTGCAAGACCCATAATTTTAAATTATACTTTATGTATTTTAATGTATTTTGGTATTGAACTCGGAGGCTTTTTAGCCAAAGTTATTAATATTTTGGGAGTTTAAATGACCAGAAAGATATTTTGATGCCCGATTAAAATTAGTCGTCGATGAGTAAATTAAATTAACTGCGGCGAATCTTTTACGAAGAATTTAATTCTGGGGAGTTTTGTTAAAAATATCTCGAGTTTCTAAAAATTGTATCTGTCAATTGAGTTGCGACGATAGTAGATATTTTTAACTAAAAGTGGTTAGGAGAGGTTATGGGTGAAATGGTAATTTTAATAAATATCTAGATATTTTGAGATATTTGTTAAGTTATAAATAATATATATAGTTATATATATATTTGGTTGAAGGAAAAAAATGAAGGAAATATAAAGGAAGGAAAAGGAAATAGAAAGGAGAGAGAATAGAAGGAAGGAAAAAGGAAAAAGAAAACATAACTTCCTCTTCTTCCTCAGCCTCGCGAGAAACCCCACCTCCCTCTTCTTCCTCTTTTTCGTGTTTTGCTTCCTTTTTCTTTCTTTTTCTTCAAGAATAGAAACCCAAGGCTGGGTGGTTGATAGGACAAAGATTTCTCAACTTCACTCTTCCCCTTTGATTCGAAAACGATGTAAAACGGTGTTAGGGATTTAGTGAAGCGTGAATTTGAGGTGTTAGGCATGAGACAAATGTAGACCTTGATTTGTGAATTAAATTCAAGTTGGATTTTAATGGAAAACGTGACTCTTGAAATGAAGTACTAAACTGAAAGGAAGTTTGTGTGTCCTAAATAGTATAGTCTTTGGCATGATTTCGAAAATAATTGAGGAAGCTTTGATCTCCAAGCATATGTGGAGATTGGATTATTAAATTTATAACTGGAATAACATACTGATAAGAACACTATAGTTTGACGTAGTTGTACGACTTAAGAAAAATCGAGGATTCGTGGACAATGGAGAGATTTAGGAGTTCTCGACTGTAGTGATTGCTTTGTGCTCAGTGTGTTGGTGTCATTCTAAGTGTTTCAGTTTGGTACCAAATGGATGTTTCATACCAAGTGGATGCAAATGAGACTACGTGACACAGGTATGGGATATTTTACTTCGTCGACATGATCAAAGTTATAGGAAAATAAGGGAAACTCAATGGACTTTGAGAAGATTGTTGACTGCTTGTACATTAAGATAACCTCAGTTGTAAGTTGCAAGGAGCGCTATTACAGTTCAGTTAAGATAGTCTAAGCCACTATCATGGTTGTTGACTATTTATTGACAAATTGAGGGACTGATCATCCTTACTCTCTTGTTGATAGTAGACAAAATCATGTTGAATGGAACGGACGAGCCTTATCGACTATGGATGTGTGTGAAGTTATTAAGCACCCTATGAAAAGGGGTAGGCAACACTTTTTCGAGAAGGCCGGGTGAAACAAGTTGTGACTAGTATGTTGAATTTGAGTACAAACCTAGTGTGGGTTGCTACTCGTACTTTATGTTTCGAGGACGAAACTAATTTTAGGGGGGTAGTAATGTAAGACCCATAATTTTAAATTATACTTTATGTATTTTAATGTATTTTGGTATTGAACTCGGAGGCTTTTTAGCCAAAGTTATTAATATTTTGGGAGTTTAAATGACCAGAAAGATATTTTGATGCCCGATTAAAATTAGTCGTCGATGAGTAAATTAAATTAACTGCGGCGAATCTTTTACGAAGAATTTAATTCTGGGGAGTTTTGTTAAAATATCTCGAGTTGCTAAAAATTGTATCTGTCAATTGAGTTGCGACGATAGTAGATATTTTTAACTAAAAGTGGTTTGGAGAGGTTATGGGTGAAATGGTAATTTTAATAAATATCTAGAAATTTTGAGATATTTGTTAAGTTATAAATAATATATATAGTTATATATATTTGGTTGAAGGAAAAAAAAGAAGGAAATATAAAGGAAGGAAAAGGAAATAGAATGGAGAGAGAATAGAAGGAAGGAAAAAGGAAAAAGAAAACAGAACTTCCTCTTCTTCCTCAGCCTCGCGAGAAACCCCACCTCCCTTTTCTTCCTCTTTTTCGTGTTTTGCTTCCTTTTTCTTTCTTTTTCTTCAAGAATAGAAACCCAAGGCTGGGTGGGTGATAGGACAAAGATTTCTCAACTTCACTCTTCCCCTTTGATTCGAAAACGAAGTAAAACGGTGTTAGGGATTTCAAAACTGTCAAACACAAATCTCCCCGTTTCATCTAGATCTAAGCTTCGTTTCGCGAAGAGATAGAAGGGAATGTTGCTCACTACCACGCTACGGTGCTAGGGGACCAACTTTGGAAGCGGCGTTGCGAGCAGAGATTTTACCAGATTTGCTCGCGGTACTGTAATCGCACGTTACATCTAACGTGAAGGTAAGGGATCCTTCCAAACTTTTAGTTTGCATTTAGGGACTTACTTGTGGTGGTGTGGAAAATAATTTGGTTAGGGTTAAAGTAATGTTTTGTGGAGAATGAATTTTAAACCCATTTACGTCGGATTTCGAGTATATGAAACCTGTTGTGTTTGAGTGATGGATTGTGTTGATTTATGTCGTCGTATTCGACGTGTTCATACTTGATGTTTGTTGATTGATGTGTTTTGGTGTGAATTATGGATAGAATGTGAAAGTATGTTTGAGTTTGTTTTGTTAGGAATTTGAAAACCATTAAGTGAAACGAGTATTAAGAATGGGGAATCTCTTAACGTCTCATTTACTTAATGTGAGTTTGTGAAAATCGTTTAAGTTAAATGAGTATTAAGAATGGGGAATCTCTTAATGACTTATTTACTTAATGTTGTCGTGAAAATGATTTTGTGGAGAAATGATTTGATGTGTTTTTGGGTGGGAATTGTGGATTGAATTTGATAATATGTTTGAGTTCGTTTTTGTATGGAATTTGAAAACCATTAAGTTAAATGAGTATTAAGAATGGGAAATCTCTTAATATCTTGTTTACTTAATGTGTGTTTGAGTAAATCATTTAAGTTAACTGGGCATTAAGAATGGGGAATCTCTTAATACTTCTGTTTGCTTAATGTTTTGTTTTGAAAATCGTTAAGTTAAATGAGTATTAAGAATGGGGAATCTCTTAATATATGCGTTTACTTAATGTCGTCGTAAAGATGATTTTGTGGAGAAATGAATTGTTGTGTTTTGGTGTGAATTGTGTAATAAATTTGTGAATATGTTTGAGTTTGTTCTGTGTGGGATTTGAAAACCATTAAGTTAAATAAGTATTAAGAATGGGGAATCTCTTAATGTCTTGTTTACTTAATGTGTGTTTGTTTGTTGGAAAATCGTTTAAGTTAACTGGGCGTTAAGAATGGGGAATCTCTTAATGTCCTGGTTACTTAAAGTTTGTTTTGAAAAATCGTTTTAAGTTAAATGAGATTGAAGAATGGGGAATCTCTTAATGTCTCGTTTACTTAATGTTTGTCTTGAAAATCGTTTAAGTTAAATAAGTATTAAGAATGGGGAATCTCTTAATGTCTTGTTTACTTATTATTTGTTTTGAAAATCGCTTAAGTTAAATGAGTATTATGAATGGGGAATCTCTTAATGACTCGTTTACTTAATGTTTGTTTTGAAATTTGTTTAAGTTAAATAAGAATTAAGAATGGGGAATCTCTTAATGTCTTATTTACTTATTGTTTGTTTTGAAAATCGCTTAAGTCAAATGAGTATTAAGAATGGGGAATCTCTTAATGACTCGTTTACTTAATGTTTATTTTAGTAAACCGTGCAGACCCGTGATAGGTGGCACCTTGGTAAACGGTACGGGCCCGTGATAGGCAGTACGTTTATAGTTTACACTTTTTGGTAAGTTGTGCAAACCCGTGATAGGTGGCACCTCGGTAAACAGTACAGACCCGTGATAGGTGGTACGTTTACGACTTACGTTTCTTGGTGAATTGTGTTTGTCCGTGAGAGACTGCACAGGTGTTTGTCCGTGAGAGACTACACCCTGGTAAATTGTGTTTGTCCGTGAGAGACTACACCCTGGTAAATTGTGTTTGTCCGTGAGAGACTGCACAGGGGTTTGTCTGTGAGAGACTACTCCCTGGTGAATTGTGTTTGTCCGTGAGAGACTGCACAGGGGTTTGTCCGTGAGAGACTACGCCCTGGTGAATTGTGTTTGTCCGTGAGAGACTGCACAGGTGTTTGTCCGTCAGAGACTACACCATGGAAAATTGTGAATTGTTGGTTCATTTTGTCCGTGTGGGTATTGTGTTATAAGTGTTAAGTGTTATGTTTTGAAATTTGGTGATAACATGTTTGATTGCAATACCATTTCGAAACTCATGATGTTGTAGTAATTGTGTTATAAGTGTTAAGTGTTATGTTTTGGAATTTGGTGATAGCATGTTTGATTTCAATACTATTTCGAAACTCATGATGTTGTAGCGATTGCATTATCAGTGCTAAGTGTTAAGATTTGGTATTATGTATGAATGTGTTTGTGTTAGTTTATGTATTTTTGGAAGAATATGCAGGGAAATCGATTTAGAAATCGATTGCCATTAAGTCAGTGGCTCAGCTATGCTGTCAATCGATTGCCCAATCAATTGTCGATTGAATTAAGCACAAAGTTCAAATTTCACTAAAAACCTTCAGGAAATCGATTTGGAAGTCAATTGGCATTAAGTCAGTGGCTCAGCTACGCTGTCAATCGATTGCCCAATCAATTGCCCAATCGATTGCCCAATCAATTGCCCAATCGATTGAATTAAGCCCAGAGTTCAAACTTCACTAAAAACCTTTAGGAAATCGATTTGGAAATCGATTGGCTTTAATACAGGGGCTCAATTATCCATTTAATCGATTTCCCAATCGATTGGCTTTGTGGAAATTCTTATTTTGAGTTAGATAATCGATTGCTCAATTAATTTATCAATGTTTTGTTCAGTTGTGTATTACTTGATGGATTGAGAACTCTATTTGATTTCATTTACATTTGGCAAGCATTGTATGAACTTTTAGCATATGGAAAATCCTTTTAAGGTGCATGCTGAGTTGAAAAGGTATTTTGTGCATTTAAAAACTTAAATGTTATGTGTTAACTTTTAATTTCGGTTGGTGACCCTTTACAACTATTGTGGAAATCTGGGCTTTGCCCTCAGATGAGAGTCAGGATGATCCCACCGGTTCGTACCCTCCGGACGGGAATGTGGATGGGAGTGCTTGATTGGAGCTACGTTAGGAGAATCTCACGGGGCGCGTGGAGATTACTCAAGGCGTATAGTTTTTGTTATGTATAGAATGATCAGACTAGGTTGTCACTCAGGACACATATGTCTTTCTTTTGGGCTACCTTTATGTTAAGTTGAAAGGATGTACCTGTACTATTGTTGACATCAGGACATGCTTTGGATTTATATTTTGAAAAACTTTTCTGCTGCTTGTAAATTTTAATGACTTAATTATTTATCCAAAGGTTTTACCTTATTTATTTCTCTGTTGTATTTTAATTTCTTTTGAAAAAAAAAATACACCCTCGCTTTGAAAAACGGGGTATTACACAATTTACTAGGGTGTTGTCTCTCACGGACAAACACTAGTTCCGTCTGTCACGGACAAACACTAGTGCAGTCTCTCACGGACAGACATAATTTATTAGGGTGTAGTCTCTCATGGACAAACATCAGTGCAGTCTCTCACAGACAAACAAAATTTACTAGGGTGTAGTTTCTCACGAAAAAACACCAGTGCAGTCTATCACGGACAAACACAATATATGAGGGTGTAGTCTCTCACAGAAAAACACCAGTGCAGTCTCTCACGGACAAACACAATTTACTAGGGTGTAGTCTTTCCCGGACAAACACTAGTATAAAATCCTCGTAAGGATAAGATGAACCACTCCACTCATGGATACATCCCGTGGCCCATCGTGGTTACTACTTAATATCGTGACCCATCGCGGTCACCACTTAAACATTGTGGCCCATCTCAGTCACCACTTAACATCTCAACGTACCTTAAATATACATATAAGTGTTTTGAAAACATAATGACATCAAAACATAATCAACACAACATCACACCATAATCATTTATAATAACAATTCACCCATCAAATTTAATCCGAAAATCACCCATATTAAAACTCCACATATTTCACCTATTAATTTCCAAAATTTCAAACATAATTTTACACCAAATTAATTTCCACAAACCACCCCTCAAACACATCAAAGCAATTTCCTCAACCACGCTAAAATCACCTTAAATTAATTTTTCACCAATCCACACATAAAACACATCTCCAACTTCAATCCACACATAAATTGAACTAAATTAATATTCTTCCAATTCACACATAAATTAAATTAAATTCAATTTCTAAAAATATACCTCAATCATATAAAACATTAATAATATCATTTCTGAACACATAATCAAATTAAATTTAATTCTCCCCAAATTAAACTTAAATCACCCATATTCAATCTCCAAAATTTTCAAACGTTAATCACCAAATTTAATCTCCACAAATTTCAACCATAAATCACCAAATTCAAAAGTCAAGCATTTTCAAACATAAACCACCAAATTCAATTTCCACAAACACTCATAAATCACATTAAAATTCATCTCCCACAATACACATATAGAGTCCTATATGCAAACTAGAAATTTGGAAGAAGCCCTTACTTCCGTTGTAGCTCTAACAAGCAATTACAGCACCACAATTAATTCCGGTAAAGTTTCTGCTCGCATCGTCGCTTCCAAAGTTGGCTCACTACCACTGTAACGGGGAGATGAGCAACTTTCTCTTCTATCACTTCTCGAATCGAAGCTCAAACGTCGAAGAAAAGCGGAGATTTGTGTAACACCCCGTTTTTCAAAGCGAAGGTGTATTTTTTTTCAAAAGAAATTAAAATAAATCAGAGAAATAAATAAGGTAACACCTTTGGATAAATAAGTCATTATAATTTTCAAGCAGCGGAGAAAGTTCTCAAAATATGAATCCAAAATGTTTACATAACAAAAGTGGTACAGTTTTCCAGTTTAAAAATAAAAGCAACCCAAAAGAAAGACATATGTTCCCTCTGTGTCAACCTAGTCTGATCATTTTACAAAACAACTAAACACCCTGAGTGATCTCCACGCGCCCCGTGAGATCCTCCTTACGTAGCTCCAATCAAGCATTCCCATCTACATTCCCACCCATGGGGTATGAATCGGTAGGATCATCCTGGCTCTCATCTGAGGGCAAAGCCCAGATTTCCACAACAGTTGTAAAGAGTCACCAACTGAAAATAACAGTTAACACATAACATTTAAGTTTTTAAATGCACAAAATATCCTCTTAATTAAGCATGCACCTTAAAAGGATTTTCCATATGTGAAAGGTTCATATAATGCTTGCCAAATAAAATGAAATCAACATAAGTCTTAAATCAATCAAGTAATAAACCACTGGCCAATCCATTGATGAACCAATTGAGCAATCAATTATCTAACTCAAAATAAGATTTTCCACTGAGCCAATCGATTGGGCAAATCGATTTCCTGAGAGTTTTTAGTGAAAATTGGACTCTGAACTTACATCAATCGATTGGATAAATCGATTTCGTGAAAGACTGATCCCCTGTATTGGCAATCGATTGGGCAAATCGATTTCGTGAAAGACAGAGCCCCTATATTGAAACCAATCGATTTGGTCAATCGATTTCTTCAATACATTTTCAAAATTCAAGAAAACAAGAGACATATCAATCGATTCATTCAATCTATTTCTTAAAGGGTTTTGAAGGAAAAATTACAAAATCGATTTGACAAATCGATTTGATCAATTTAGAGAAGTCCCTGTAACTGATCCAATCGATTGGGGCAATCGATTTCCCTGCGTAATCTTCCAAAAATACATAAACCAACTCAATCACATTAATACATAATCCCAAATCTTAGCACTTAGAACTTATAACACAATTACTACGACATCATGAGTTTCGAAATAGTATTGCATTCAAACATGCTATCACCAAATTCCAAAACATAACACTTAACACTTATAACACAATTACTACAACAACATGAGTTTCGAAATAGTATTGCAATCAAACATGCTATCACAAAATTCCAAAACATAACACTTAACACTTATAACACAATTACTACAACATCATGAGTTTCGAAATAGTATTGCAATCAAACATGCTATCACCAAATTCCAAAACATAACACTTAACACTTATAACACAATACCCACACGGACAAGATGAACCAACAAACTACATTGAATCATCTTTACGCGACAATCCCCACACAGACAAAATGAACCAACAATTCACAATTTACCAGGGTGTAGTCTCTCACGGACAAACACCTGTACAGTCTCTCACGGACAAACACAATTCACCAGGGCGTAGTCTCTCACGGACAAACACCTGTGCAATCTCTCACGGACAAACACAATTCACCAGGGCGTAGTCTCTCACGGACAAACACCTGTGCAGTCTCTCACGGACAAACACAATTTGCTAGGGCATAGTCTCTCATGGACAAACACCTGTGCAGTCTCTCACGGACAAACACAATTCACTAAGAAACGTAAGTCGTAAACGTACCACCTATCACGGGTCAGTACTGTTTACCGAGGTGCCACCTATCACGGGTCAGCACAATTTACCAAAATGAAATGCATAAGCATACACTGACTCCATCCACAACGATCGTTAAGTAAATGCAGATATTAAAAGATTCCCCATTTTTAATACTCATTTACTTAACCGATTTTCACACCAAAACATTAAGCAAACAGACATATTACGAGATTCCCCATTCTTAATATACCTTTGACTTAAATGATTTTCCACAACAAAACATTCAGTAAACAAGACATTAAGAGATTCCCCATTCTTAATACTCATTTAACTGAAACGATTTTTCAAAAACAAACATTAAGTAAACAAGACATTAAGAGATTCCCCATTCTTAATTCTCATTTAACTTAAACGATTTTCAAAACAACATTAAGTAACCAAGACATTAAGAGATTTCCCATTCTTAATGCCCAGTTAACTTAAACAATTTATCCAAAACAAACATTAAGTAAACGAGACATTAAGAGATTCCCCATTCTTAATACTCATTTAACTTAACGATTTTCAAAACAAACATTAAGTAAACGTGGCATTAAGAGGTTCCCCATTCTTAATACTCATTTAACTTAAACGATTTTCACATACAACACACATTAAGTAACAAGACATTAAGAGATTCCCCATTCTTAATACTCGTTTAACTCTAATGGTTTTCAAATTCCACACAGAACGAATACAAACATATTCACAAATTTATTACACAATTCACGCCAAAAACGCAACAATTCATTTCTCCACAAAATATTTTTCACGACGACATTAAGTAAACACAAATATTAAGAGATTCCCCATTCTTAATACTCATTTAAGTTAATGATTTTCAAAACAAAACATTAAGCAAACATACATATTAAGAGATTCCCCATTCTTAATATAGCTTTGACTTAAACGATTTTCCACAACAAAACATTCAGTAAACAAGACATTAAGAGATTCCCCATTCTTAACGCCCAGTTAACTTAGACGATTTTCAAAACTACCTTAAGTAACCAAGACATTAAGAGATTCCCCATTCTTAACGCCCAGTTAACTTAAACAATTTTCCGTGAAACATTCATCAATATAACCAAAACCTGACTCTAAGATTTTACCCATAAAGCCTTAGATACATTTTTCCCAAAACAATACTCCAATCCTAACAAAATTCGTTTCCACACAACCACAGATAAGGCCCTAAATGCAAACTAAAAGTTTGGAAGGAGCCATTACCTTCACTTTAGCTTTTCCGTTCGATTACGGTACCGTGAGTAAGTCCGGTAAAATCTCCGTTCGCAATGTCGCTTCCAAAGTTGGTCCACTAGCACCGTAGCACGGAATTGAGCAACCTTCCCTTCTATCACTTCTTGAAAAGAAGCTTAGATCTAGGTGAAACGGAGAGGTTTGTGTTTGAATCCCTAATACCGTTTTTCTTCGTTTTCGAATCAAAGAGGAAGAGTGAAGTTGAGAAATCCTTGTCCTATCTCCCACTATCAATTTTCAAACTCAAAGGAAGCAAGAACAACGAAAATGGATGACGATGGAGGAAGGAGGAAAAAGAAAGCGTCACGAGGCAGAGGAAGGAGAGGAACTTCTTTTTTATTTTTCTTTCTCTTGTTTTTCCTTTCTTCTACTTTCCTTCCTTTCTATTTCTTTTCTTTCTTTTCTATCTCCCTCCTTTTTCCCTCCACACAAACATATATATGTATATATTAATTAATTATAATTAACAAATATCCCAAAATACCTAGATATTTGTTAAATTGCCATTTCACCCATAACGCATTAAATTCTTCGTAAAAGATTCACCGCAGTTAATTTAATTTATTCATCGAAGAGTAATTCTAATCGGCATCAAAATATCTTCTTGGTCATATAAACTCCAAAATGTTAATAACTTTGGCTTAAAAGCCTCCGAGTTCAATACCAAAAATACACTAAAATACATAAAGTACACTTTAAAATTATGGGTTTTACAATTTGTGTTTCACAGTTTTAAAAACCCCTAACACCATTTTTCGTTGTTTTCGAATAAGAGAAGAATAAGGAAGCTGGGAAATCTTTTCTTTCTCATCCACCAAGCCTTGGGTTTTCTTTTCTTGAAGCAAAAGAAGAAAAGAAGGGAGAAGGAAGAACGCGAATGAATTTCGCGAGATAAGGGGGAAAAATGTTTTGGCCTTTTTCCTCGGTTCCTTTTCATATCTATATATATACATTACTTATACTATATATATATATATATATAATGTTAGTTTAAGTAATATATATATATATACATATATTATTAAAACCAAATCATAAATATCTAAAAACTCTTACACACATCGCTTCACTCTTATCTCAATCTATTTTGATAAAAATATCTACTCGTGTCGCAACTCAATTGACAGATAAATTTTTTTAGAAACTAGAGATATATTTAACAAAATTGTCCGATTTAAATTCTTCGTAACGTAAATAAATTATTCTTCGACAAATAATTTTAATCCAATTTCCAATAATATATTTTTGGCATTTAACTCACTAAATACCAAAAACTGGGCTAAAAGCCTAAGAAATTCAACACAAATTACTCTAAAATTGTATAATTTAGGATTTAAAAATTAGGGGTCTTACATTACTACCCTCCAAAAAGAAGTTCCGTCCTCGAAACTTAAAGTAAGAGTAATAACCGCACCAGGTTTGTAATCAACTCAACATACATGATAGAACTTGCTTCGTCATGCTTCCGTGAAGAAAGTGTCGTCTATCCATTTTCGTAGATATTTAATAACTCTACACACTACCATAGCCGGTAAGACTTGTTTGTTCCATTCAACATGATTTTGTCTACTATCAGCAAGAGATTAAGGATTACCAGTCCCTCAATTTGCCAATAAATAACCAACAACCATGATGGTGGCTTGGACTATCTTAATCGAATTGTAATAGTGCTCCCCGCGACTTGCACTTAGGTTATCCTAATGCACAAGCAATCAGACAAACTTCTCAAGGTTCTTTTAGTTTCCCATATTTTCCTATAACTTTGCTCTTATCGAAGAATTACAATCGTCCAAAACTATGTCACATAGCCTCACATATATCCACTTGATCCCAAACCACAAAACATTGAGTATGACACCGACACACTGAGCACCAAACAATCATTACCACCAAGAACTCCCTAATTTCTCAATTGCCCACAAATCCTCAATTTCTTTAGTCGCACAACTACATCCAAACATTCGGTTGGTGATCAAAGTATCCAAAAATATATTCGACAACAAGCCACTATACCACATACAACACAGAAACTTCCTTCAGGTTTAGTGCTTCGTTTCAAGAGTCACGTCTCCAACAAAATCCAACTTGAATCTCATGCATTTATTAAGACCTACATTTGTCTCATGCCCAACCCCTCAAATTCACGCTTCACAAGACAATTTCTAACATACTTCGCAACTCTGGACAAACTCGAAAATAATTTTACTACATCTGTTGCCAACATTCATTCTGATACATCTCAATTTCTCCGCGTCCTTTATTTGCAGCTTGATAATTATCCTTTTATTTTGACAGGTCAAATGTAAGACCCGTGATTTTAAATCCTAAGTTATACAATTTTAGGGTATTTTGTGTTAAATTGCTTAGGCTTTTAACCCAGTTTTCGGTATTTAGTGAGTTAAAGGCCGAAAATATATTTTTGGAAATTGGATTAAAATTATTTGTCGAAGAATAATTTATTTAAGTTTCGAAGAATTTAATTCTGGGCGGTTTTGTTCAAAATATATTAGCTTGCTGAAAATCGTATCTGTCAATTGAGTTGCGACGAGAGTAGATATTTTTATCAAAATAGTTTGAGATGTGAGAGTTGTTGAAAATTTGTTGGTTTGGTTATATATTTATATATATGTAGAAAGAAAAGGAAAGGAGGGAAATGGAGAGAAAAGAAAAACAAAGGAAAGAAAGAGAAAGGAGAGAAAATGGAAATTTCCATCTTCTTCCTCCCCTGCCTCGCGTGTTTTTTTTTCCTCCTTCCTCCATCTTCATCGATTTTCGTTCTTCCTTGCTTCTTTGAATTCGCAATTGATAGTGGGTGATAGGACAAGGATTTCTCAACTTCACTATTCACCTTCGATTCGAAAACGAAGAAAAACGGTTTTAGGGATTCAAACTCAAATCTCTCCGTTTCATCTAGATCTAAGCGTCGTTTCAAGAAGTGATAGAAGGGAAAGTTGCTCACCACTACACTACGGTGCTAGTGAGCTAACTTTGGAAGCGGCGTTGCGAGCGGAGGTTTTTACCGGATTTGCTCAGGGTACTGTAATCGGACGTAAAAGCTAAAATGAAGGTAAGGGCTCCTTCCAAACTTTTAGTTTGCATTTAGGGACTTACTTGTGGTTGTGTGGAAAAGAATTTGGTTAGGGTTAAAGCAAGGTTTTATGGAGAATGAATTTTAAACCCATTTATGTATGATTTTGAGTATATGAAACTTGCCGTGTTTGAGTGATGGATTATGTTGATTCGTGTTCGTTGTTTTGACATATTCTAAATTGATAACTGATGAAATTTGAGTTTGTTTTGTGTGGTTTGTGTGGAAAATGATTTGGAATGAAGTAGGGATTGAATGTGAAAGTATGTTTGAGTTGGTTTTGTGTGGTTTGTGTGGAAAATGATTTGGAATGAAGTATGGATTGAATGTGAAAGTATGTGTGAGTTTGTTTTGTGTGGTTTGTGTGGAAAATGTTTTGGAGTGAATTTTGGATTGAATGTGAAAGTATGTGTGAATTTGTTTTGTGTGGTTTGTGTGGAAAATGTTTTGGAGTGAATTTTGGATTGAATGTGAAAGTTGGTTTTGTGTGGAGTTTGAAAACCATTAAGTTAAACGAGTATTAAGAATGGGGAATCTCTTAATGTCTTGTTTACTTAATGTGAGTTTGTGAAAATCATTAAGTTAATTGGGCGTTAAGAATGGGGAATCTCTTAATGTCTTAGTTACTTAATGTTGTTTGAAAATCGTTTAAGTTAACTGAGCGTTAAGAATGGGGAATCTCTTAATGTCTCGGTTACTTAATGTTTGTTTTTTGAAAATGGTTTCAGGGAAACGAGTATTAAGAATGGGGAATCTCTTAATGACTTGTTTACTGAATGTTTTGTTGTGGAAATTGATTAAGTCAAAAGTATATTAAGAATGGGGAATCTCTTAATATGTCTGTTTGCTTAATGTTTTGGTGTGAAAATCGGTTAAGTAAATGAGTATTAAAAATGGGGAATCTTTTAATATCTGCATTTACTTAACGCTTGTTGTGAATGGAGTTGGTGTATGCTCATGCATTTCATTTGGTAAATTGTGCTGACCCGTGATAGGTGGCACCTCGGTAAACTGTACTGACCCGTGATAGGTGGTACGTTTACGATTTACTTTTTGGTAAGTTGTGTTGACCCGTGATAGGTGACACCTCGGTAAGTAGTACTTTGGCCTGTGATAGGCGGTACCCTTACGACTTACGCTTTTTCTTTTGGTAAATCGTGCTGACCCGTGATAGGTGGCACCTCGGTAAACAGTACTGACCCGTGATAGGTGGTACGTTTATGATTTACGCTTTTTAGTAAATCGTGCTGACCAGTGATAGGTGGCACCTCGGTAATTGGTACTTTGGCCTGCGATAGGCGGTACAATTATGATTTACGGCCCTTCGAGGAGGGTTTTGGTTTGGAATTCCGAGTCCATGCATTTTGGCATATACGCATTGCATTAGGGTGCTCGGCACACGAGTCGTGTTTGATTCAAATTTATGATTGTGATGATATTACTAAGTGCTATGTTTTGGAACAGATTGTGTGTAAGTGTGTTTGATTCAAGTTTATGATTGAGTGTTTGAACTTAAGTTGTGGTGGTAAATGGGGTTTTATTTGCTAAGAGTTATGTTTTGGAATTGTGTGATAGTATGTTAGATTGTAAAACGATTTCGAAACTCATAATGTCGTGGTGATTGTATGGATATTACTAAGTGTTAAGGTTTGGAGTGGTGTTTGAATGTGATTGAGTTAGTTTATGTATTTTTGAGAGAATATACTGGGAAATCGATTTACCAAATCAATTTGATGAGTTACAGGGGCCCTGTTTTGCACGAAATCGATTTATCCAACCGATTTTGTAAGTTGTCTTTCAAAATCATTTAAGAAATTGATTTGGGAAATCGATTTGGATACAATTGGATTCAAGTCAGGGGCTTCGTTTTCCCGAAATCGATTTACCCAATCCATTGGATTCAATACAGGGGCTTTGTCTGTCTATCAATCGATTTACCCAATCGATTGAGTCAATCGATTTACCCAATCGATTGAGTCAATCGATTTACCCAATCGATTGAGTCAATCGATTTACCCAATCGATTGAGTCAATCGATTTACCCAATCGATTGATTTAAGCCCAGAGTTCAGTTTTCAATAAAAACTTTCAGGAAATTGACTTACCCAATCGATTGGCTCAAGGGAAAATCTTATTTTGAGTTTGATAATTGATTGCTCAATTGATTTATCAATGTTTTGTTCAGTTATGTATTACTTGAGGGATTGAGAACTTCCTTTTGATTTCATTTACATTTGGCAAGCATTACATGAACTTTTAGCATGTGGAAAACCCTTCTAAGATGCATGATAAGTTGAAAAGGTTATTTGTGCATTTAAAAGCTTAAATGTTATGTGTTAACTGTTAATTTCGGTTGGTGACCCTTTACAACTATTGTGGAAATCTGGGTTTTGCCCTCAGATGAGAGCCAGGACTATCCTACCGGTTCATACCTTGTGGATAGGGATGCAGATAGGAATGCTTGACTGGAGCTACGTTAGGAGGATCTCACGGGGCGCGTGGAGATCACTCAGGGTGTTTAGTGTGTTTTGTAGAATGATCAAATTAGGTTGACATAGAGGGAATAAATGTCTTTCTTTTGAATTGTGTTTATTTTAAATTGGAAAATTGTATCTTTACTAATATTGTCAGCATGACAGTTTATTTTCGATGGGTTCCATGTACCATTTTTTGAGGTGTAAATACTCTGGATTCATATTTCGAAAAACTTTTCTGCTGCTTATAAATTTTAATGGCTTAGTTATATATATATCCAAAGGTGTTATTTTATTAATTTGCTCAGTTTTATTTATTTCCTTGTTGAATTTTTAATTTCTTTCGAAAAAAAAATACACCCTCGCTTTGAAAAACGGGGTGTTACATTGTGGTATCAGAGCTTTGGTTTGGTTTTCTTTGAAGGCTGTGGAGCCTTTGGTTGTAGATTGTAAGTCAACCTGTAGGTTGCGAGTCATTATCTGATCATGCGTCGGGGTAATTGGTCTGAGTTGTCAGATCAGGGGTAGTTATTATGTGTTGATATATTCAAAACTTAGTTTTGGAATTATTCGAAGTGGTGTTAACACTTCTTCTTGATGTTGGTTTTTCGGAAACACTACCTCCAAGAGGGAGCGACATTGCAAGGACGAACGTCAGTAGGGATGATCAAAGGGTTGAAGCTACAAATAACATGGATGTTTTGTTGTTGCACGAACTACTGCAAGGACTCGACGGGATCTGGAGAAGAGGGAAAGAGGGATTTATGCTATTAAGTCAATAGGATTGAAAGATTGTCGTCATTACCATCCTCCAAAGTTCAAGGGTGATGAGAACTCAAGAAAAGAGATTATTAGTGGATTCGAGAAATGGAAAAGATCTTCGAGATGACGAATTGCCAAGCAGACTTGAAGCAAATCATGATGACATGGAATTTATAAAATGGTTCCAAGGACACAAAAGCTATGTGTTGGTGTAAACTCGAAGATGATGAGTATGGATGAATTAATATTAGACTAATAGGGGATTTCAATTAAAGATCTAAGTTGAGGACTCTTGTTAAGAAAAGTATTAAATGTTTTCCTGGTAGATTTCAGGATGAAACTGGATGAAGTTTGACAACTGTCTAGGGGATGTGAACATCATGGAACTGTTGAGAAGATAAGGCTTCCATTTGGGATAACATTTGGTGCTCAGGTGTCAATGAAAGAGACTGATATTGAAGTTAAGGGAGCGTTGCACATTAGGAGTAAATACTCCTTTGGATAGATGAAATATGCTTTGAGGAATTGTCGATACCTTGAGGAATAAAGTCGAACATTCGAGTTAGACTAGATTCGCAACTTGGATTATTAAGTATGCATCTCATGACGAGTATAGGAGTGAGACTATATATTTTGTTGATAAGTGACCAATCTCTTTGTGGTTTAGGAGATAGTAAGTACGGATAGTGATATTGGATGAATCTATAGACACATAAGTGTGAATTGTGAGCAATGTTCGGCAAAACATAATGAGTTAGGCCTTGATGTATTGAACCCTATGTTACCATTAAGTGGAATTTGAAGTATCGAGTACTGGAATACTTCGAGATGGCGGTAATATAAGTTTTGAGAGTCTATTAAAGGATGGGAATTACTAAGAGGGTGTTAATATTTTGATAGGTCGGAAGGATTATTCGAGATTTGATTTGGGACCCTAAGATGGTTGATTTTATTAGTTGATGATCTAATATCCACAAAGTGGGATGGAGGACCAAGTAATGCTTAAGACATTACTTGAGTGCATGTCATGGGGATTATTATTGTGTTCTTCAATCAAGGGAGTTAAATTTGTTGGATAGGAAACAATTGAACATGAAATGGAAAAGTTTGTTGGGAAATAGTAAGCCTTGATTTATTCGAATCACTATGATGAAAATGTATCAAGGTTCGAGGTAGAAATTTAAGGTTTGTATAAATGGAAAAGTGATGGAGCGAATACAATGCGGTTGACCTGTCATAATGAAAGGATAATCAGCAAGTTGCAAATGAAGGACTCAGCGAAATTAAGAAGTACCAGAATGAATATTGGTAGTAGAAGTAGGAGAACTATTTTCAAGTTGGTGCATGATTGCGAAGTATGTAAGAAATTTTCTAGTGAGGCGTGAAATTTGAGGTGTTAGGCATGAAACAAATGTAGACCTTGATATGTGAATTAGATTCAAGTTGGATCTTAATGGAAAACGTGACTCTTGAAATGAAGTACTAAACTGAGAAGAAGTTTGGGTATCCCAAGTGGTATAGTCTTTGGCACGATTTCGAAAATATTTGAGGAAGCTTTGATCACCAAGCATATGTGGGGAATGGAATTATTAAATTTATAACTGGAAATAACATACTAATAAGAACACAACAGTTGACGTAGTTGTACGACTTAAGAAAAATCGAGGATTTGTGGACAAGGGAGAAATTTAGGAGTTCTCGGATGTAGTGATTGTTCGGTGCTCAGTATGTTGGGGTTATTCTGAGTGTTTCAGTTTGGTACCAAATGGATGTTTCGTACCTAGTGGATACAAATGAGACTACGTGACATAGGTATGGGATATTTTACTTCGTCGACAGGATCAAAGTTATAGGAAAATAAGGGAAAACTAAATGGACCTTGAGAAGATTGTTGACTGCTGGTACGTTAAGATAATCTCATATGTAAGTTGCAAGGAGCGCTATTACAGTTCGGTTAAGATAGTCTAAGCCACCATCATGGTTATTGGTTATTTATTGACAAATTGAGGGACTGATCATCCTTAATCTCTTGTCAATAGTAGACAAAACCATGTTGAATGGAACGGACGAGCCTTACTGACTATGAATGGGTGCAGAGTTATTAAGCACCCTATGAGAAGGGGTAGGCAACATTTTTTCGAGAAGGCCGGGTGAAACAAGTTGTGACTGGTTTGTTGAATTCGGGCACGAACCAAGTATGGATTGTTACTCGTACTTTAAGTTTCGAGGACGAAACTAATTTAAGGGGGGTAGTAATGTAAGACCCGTGATTTTAAATCCTAAGTTATACAATTTTAGGGTATTTTGTGTTAAATTGCTTAGGCTTTTAACCCAGTTTTCGGTATTTAGTGAGTTAAAGGCCGAAAATATATTTTTGGAAATTGGATTAAAATTATTTGTCGAAGAATAATTTATTTAAGTTTCGAAGAATTTAATTCTGGGCGGTTTTGTTCAAAATATATCAGCTTGCTGAAAATCGTATCTGTCAATTGAGTTGCGACGAGAGTAGATATTTTTATCAAAATAGTTTGAGATGTGAGAGTTGTTGAAAATTTGTTGGTTTGGTTATATATTTATATATATATATATATATATATTATAAGTAATTATATATATATATATATATATATATATATATTAAGTACATATATGTAGAAAGAAAAGGAAAGGAGGGAAATGGAGAGAAAAGAAAAACAAAGGAAAGAAAGAGAAAGGAGAGAAAATGGAAATTTCCATCTTCTTCCTCCCCTGCCTCGCGTGTTTTTTTTTTCCTCCTTCCTC
The DNA here is from genome assembly GCA_037974875.1 of Cicer bijugum. Classification (NCBI taxonomy): domain Eukaryota; kingdom Viridiplantae; phylum Streptophyta; class Magnoliopsida; order Fabales; family Fabaceae; genus Cicer; species Cicer bijugum. The sequence goes on from JBBPBT010001460.1 coordinate 460,373, forward strand.
CATCTTCATCCATTTTCGTTCTTCCTTGCTTCTTAAGTTCGCAATTGATAGTGGGTGATAGGACAAGGATTTCTCAACTTCACTCTTCACCTTCGATTCGAAAACGAAGAAAAACGGTTTTAGGGATTCAAACTTAAATCTCTCCGTTTCATCTAGATCTAAGCGTCGTTTCAAGAAGTGATAGAAGGGAAAGTTGCTCACCACTACACTACGGTGCTAGTGAGCTAACTTTGGAAGCGGCGTTGCGAGCGGAGGTTTTTACCGGATTTGCTCAGGGTACCGTAATCGGACGTAAAAGCTAAAGTGAAGGTAAGGGCTCCTTCCAAACTTTTAGTTTGCATTTAGGGACTTACTTGTGGTTGTGTGGAAAAGAATTTGGTTAGGGTTAAAGCAAGGTTTTATGGAGAATGAATTTTAAACCCATTTATGTATGATTTTGAGTATATGAAACTTGCCGTGTTTGAGTGATGGATTATGTTGATTCGTGTTCGTTGTTTTGACATATTCTAAATTGATAACTGATGAAATTTGAGTTTGTTTTGTGTGGTTTGTGTGGAAAATGATTTGGAATGAAGTAGGGATTGAATGTGAAAGTATGTTTGAGTTGGTTTTGTGTGGTTTGTGTGGAAAATGATTTGGAATGAAGTATGGATTGAATGTGAAAGTATGTGTGAGTTTGTTTTGTGTGGTTTGTGTGGAAAATGTTTTGGAGTGAATTTTGGATTGAATGTGAAAGTATGTGTGAATTTGTTTTGTGTGGTTTGTGTGGAAAATGTTTTGGAGTGAATTTTGGATTGAATGTGAAAGTTGGTTTTGTGTGGAGTTTGAAAACCATTAAGTTAAACGAGTATTAAGAATGGGGAATCTCTTAATGTCTTGTTTACTTAATGTGAGTTTGTGAAAATCATTAAGTTAACTGGGCGTTAAGAATGGGGAATCTCTTAATGTCTTAGTTACTTAATGTTGTTTGAAAATCGTTTAAGTTAACTGAGCGTTAAGAATGGGGAATCTCTTAATGTTTCGGTTACTTAATGTTTGTTTTTGAAAATGGTTTCAGGGAAACGAGTATTAAGAATGGGGAATCTCTTAATGACTTGTTTACTGAATGTTTTGTTGTGGAAATTGATTAAGTCAAAAGTATATTAAGAATGAGGAATCTCTTAATATGTCTGTTTGCTTAATGTTTTGGTGTGAAAATCGGTTAAGTAAATGAGTATTAAAAATGGGGAATCTTTTAATATCTGCATTTACTTAACGCTTGTTGTGAATGGAGTTGGTGTATGCTCATGCATTTCATTTGGTAAATTGTGCTGACCCGTGATAGGTGGCACCTCGGTAAACTGTACTGACCCGTGATAGGTGGTACGTTTACGATTTACTTTTTGGTAAGTTGTGTTGACCCGTGATAGGTGGCACCTCGGTAAGTAGTACTTTGGCCTATGATAGGCGGTACCCTTACGACTTACGCTTTTTCTTTGGTAAATCGTGCTGACCCGTGATAGGTGGCACCTCGGTAAACAGTACTGACCCGTGATAGGTGGTACGTTTACGATTTACGCTTTTTAGTAAATCGTGCTGACCCGTGATAGGTGGCACCTCGGTAATTGGTACTTTGGCCTGCGATAGGCGGTACAATTATGATTTACGGCCCTTCGAGGAGGGGTTTGGTTTGGAATTCCGAGTCCATGCATTTTGGCATATACGCATTGCATTAGGGTGCTCGGCACACGAGTCGTGTTTGATTCAAATTTATGATTGTGATGATATTACTAAGTGCTATGTTTTGGAACAGATTGTGTGTAAGTGTGTTTGATTCAAGTTTATGATTGAGTGTTTGAACTTAAGTTGTGGTGGTAAATGGGGTTTTATTTGCTAAGAGTTATGTTTTGGAATTGTGTGATAGTATGTTAGATTGTAAAACGATTTCGAAACTCATAATGTCGTGGTGATTGTATGGATATTACTAAGTGTTAAGGTTTGGAGTGGTGTTTGAATGTGATTGAGTTAGTTTATGTATTTTTGAGAGAATATACTGGGAAATCGATTTACCAAATCAATTTGATGAGTTACAGGGGCCCTGTTTTGCACGAAATCGATTTATCCAACCGATTTTGTAAGTTGTCTTTCAAAATCATTTAAGAAATTGATTTGGGAAATCGATTTGGATACAATTGGATTCAAGTCAGGGGCTTCGTTTTCCCGAAATCGATTTACCCAATCGATTGGATTCAATACAGGGGCTCTGTCTGTCTGTCAATCGATTTACCCAATCGATTGAGTCAATCGATTTACCCAATCGATTGAGTCAATCGATTTACCCAATCGATTGATTTAAGCCCAGAGTTCAGTTTTCACTAAAAACTTTCAGGAAATTGACTTACCCAATCGATTGGCTCAAGGGAAAATCTTATTTTGAGTTTGATAATTGATTGCTCAATTGATTTATCAATGTTTTGTTCAGTTATGTATTACTTGAGGGATTGAGAACTTCCTTTTGATTTCATTTACATTTGGCAAGCATTACATGAACTTTTAGCATGTGGAAAACCCTTCTAAGATGCATGATAAGTTGAAAAGGTTATTTGTGCATTTAAAAGCTTAAATGTTATGTGTTAACTGTTAATTTCGGTTGGTGACCCTTTACAACTATTGTGGAAATCTGGGCTTTGCCCTCAGATGAGAGTCAGGACTATCCTACCGGTTCATACCTTGTGGATAGGGATGCAGATAGGAATGCTTGACTGGAGCTACGTTAGGAGGATCTCACGGGGCGCGTGGAGATCACTCAGGGTGTTTAGTGTGTTTTGTAGAATGATCAGATTAGGTTGACATAGAGGGAATAAATGTCTTTCTTTTGAATTGTGTTTATTTTAAATTGGAAAATTGTATCTTTACTAATATTGTCAGCATGACAGTTTATTTTCGATGGGTTCCATGTACCATTTTTTGAGGTGTAAATACTCTAGATTCATATTTCGAAAAACTTTTCCGTTGCTTATAAATTTTAATGGCTTAGTTATATATATATCCAAAGGTGTTATTTTATTAATTTGCTCAGTTTTATTTATTTCCTTGTTGTATTTTTAATTTCTTTCGAAAAAAAAATACACCATCGCTTTGGAAAACGGGGTGTTACATCAAACGCATTGTATTCACCCCATCACTTTTCCATTTATACAAACCTTAAATTTCTGCCTCGAACCGTGATGCTTCTTCATTATTGTGATTTCAATAAATCAAGCCTTACTAGTTCCCACCAAACTTTTTCCATTTCATGCTCAATTCTTCCTTACCAAACAAACATTTATCTCTGTTGATTAACGAACACAATAGCAACCCCCATGACATACACTCAAGTAGTGCCTTTATATCATTGGCATGCCTTTATAATAATAATGTCTGAATTATAGGTGGGATAATTCATTTCATGAATCTTTATTTGACATAAGCTACATCTTCGTGTACTGTTCCAACAAGTTTTCTTGGCACCTTTTCCAAAATTTGATTCAATTGCAGGATTCTTATTCGTTCCCAACCTTCACTGAGGTACAAACTGAAAGAATCCTAACTATCGAACGTCCTAAAGAAATATTACTCAAATGTTCCCAATAAGCATCTCCTAAGGCATAATTATCTATAAACCTCATCCTCATAACTTTGCAGTAAAATATCTCAAAGACCCACATACCTTTCATTGTTCATCTAGTCATTGAAACACTCATTTTAAATCCCAATGCTTGACTTCCTAAGACCAACATCTAAAACATAAATCATTTGTTACATTTCTTCTTTTCATTTTCTATCATTAAATAAAATTCTAAAATTTGATCCTCGAAATATCAAAATACTCATCACATCGTCTAATTTCATTCATGTCATCTTAAAATACAATACAAGGTCTTATTCGTTGTTCACTCTAATCGTCTTAGTAATATCACTAATGAAAACTTTTCTAATAAAAGCACAATGTTTTTAGTAAATCTCCAAACACTTTCATCCTTAACATGAATTATTTATCAATTGCCTAACTTAACTCTGTCGATTATGAAAGTTTTAAGCATTACTTGGTCCTCCGTCCAACCTTGTGGATTTTAAATCATCAAAAAAAAAAAAATCAACCATGTTATGGTCCTAAGTTAAATCTCGAATAATCCCTCCGACCTATCAAAATATTAACATCCTCTTAGTAATTCCATCCTTTAATGGACTCTCAAAACTTACATTACTACAATCTCGAAGTATTCTTGTACTCGATACTTCAAATTCCACTTAATGGTAACATAGGGTTCAATACATCATGGCTTAACTCCTTATGTTTTTCTAAACATCGCTCAAAATTCACACTTACGCATCTATAGTTTCATCCAAAATCATTATCCATACTTACTATCTCCTAAACCACAAAGAGATATGTCACTTATCAACAAAATATATATTCTCACTCCTATACTCGTCATGAGATTCATACTTAATAATTTGCGTTGCGAATCTAGTTTAACTCGAATGCTTGACTTCACCCCACAAGGTACAGACTATTCCTCAAAGCATATTTTATCTAACCAAAGGAGTATTTACCTTTAATGTGCAGTGCCTCTTAACTTCAATACAAGCCTCTTTCGTTACACCTAAGTATCAAATGCCATTCCAAATGGAATCCCTCTCTTCTCAATAATTCCATGGTGTTCACACCTCTTTGACAGTTATCAAACTTCATCCAGTCTCATCCCGAAATCTACCATGCGAACATCTAATACTCTTCTTAAAATGCTCTCCACTTAGATCATTACATGGAATCGCCTATCCATCTAACGTTAATCCATCCATACTCATCATTTTCGAGTTACCACCAACAACATAGCCTCTATGTCCTTGGAACAACTTCATAAATCCCATGCCGTCATGATTTACTTCAACCCTTCCTGACAATCAATCATTTCGAAGATCCTTTCCCACTTCTTTAATCCACTGATCAAGTTTCTATGAATTCTCATCACCCTTAAACTTGGGAGGATTGTAACAACAAAATTCTTCCAATCCCCTTGACTTAGCAGCATAAATATCTTTTTCCTTCTTTTCTAGATCTCGTAGAGTGTTGGCAGCAGTCTGTGCAAGAACAGAAGCAACCATGTTAGTCATTGCTTCAGCCATTTGATCATCCCCATTGACATTGACTCTTGCAGTGTCATCTCTTCTTGGATGCATTGTTTCCTCAAAACCATCATCAAGAAGAAATGTAAACACTCCTTAAAATAATTCTAAAAGTAACTTTTGACTACATCAACACAATAAAACTACATCGAACTCAAAAACTCGGACGACTTATCCCAACACATGATCAGATAACGACTCCCAACCTACAGGTTGACCTACTATCTATAACCAAAAATTGTAACAGCTCATTTTTTTCTCTTAAAACAAAAATTGAAGATCGAATTTCAGAAATTAAGAACGAAAAAGAAATAAAGAGAGAAACAAATACTTTTGGTATAAAATATTTAAGTCGTAACATAACAAAAAAGTCAACAAATATTTACAAGCAGCGCAAATAGTTTTTGAAACACAAACCCAAAGTATTTGAACAACAAAATACATCGGGGCTATGAAACCAATCAGACATAGCTCATACCCATGGGGTATTCTCGGAAGACACCTGTACAAAAGCATTGCCCCAAGAATTTAAACTTCCCCACGTCGCATCAAACAGGTGGTACAAGGACCCATCAAAATAAAAGTCAAGCTAACCATATAAGGTATAGGTACAGTCTTCCAAATTGAAATATAGACATCCACAAAAGAAAGATAACTAGTCCCTATACAACCATCTATCTGATCATGCTACAAAAAGCTATACAACCCGGGTGATCTCCATGCGCCCCGCAAGATCCTTTTGACATAACATCGGTCAAGTATGCGTAACTACATTCCCATCTCCAAGGTACTAACCGGTAGGACGATCCTGGTTCTCATTTGAGGAAAAAGCCTACATTTCCACAATAATTGTTAAGTTAACCAACCAAAATTAACAAATATCACATAGCATTTAAGTTTTAAATGCACAAAATAACCTTCCAACTTAACATACTCTTTGAAAGGGTTATTATATGCCAAACATGCATAATCAAAGTTGAAAAATGAAGTTTTTAACAAAATTGCATTGTCGTATTCAAATACAACATCCTTGTATTTGAATACAGTGCTAATTCATAAGTCAGTAGCAAAATCAACACAATTGTATTCAAATACGTGACAGGATGTAGTCGGATACAAGACAAGACAAGTTTGTAGCAAAAACAGCACAATTGTATTCAAATACAATGGCAGAAAATTGCAGAATTCAACTTTGAAATGGTTTCAAAATCAATCAACACATACACACATATTCAAACAATCACACTTACCAATTAGGGCATAATCACAACCACAATTGAGCATAGATATACCATCATCACAATATATAAAACATGACTCGCGTGCCAAGCACCCTAATGCAATGCGTATATGCCAAAATGCATGAATTTGGAACTCCATTCAAAACTCTCCCCGAGAGGCGAAGATTGTAATTGCATAATCTCTCACAGACCATTACTAATTACAATGGTGCCACCTATCATATGCCCACATGATTTATTAAAGTGTAGCTTATCACCTGTCTTAGACCTCAATTCCAAACAAACAGTTCCGCACAAACGAACACGAGTGCAGTCTCTCATGGACAAACACGATTTTCTAGGGTGGAGTCTCTCACAGACAAACATCAGTTCAGTCTCTAATGGACAAACACAATTTACAAGGGTGTAGTCTCTCATGGACAAACACAATTTACTACGGTGCAGTCTCTCACGGACAAACACCAGTGCAGTCTCTCACGGACAAACACAATTTACTACGGTGCAGTCTCTCACGGACAAACACCAGTGCAATCTCTCACGGACAAACACAACTTACTAGGGTGTAGTCTCTCACGGACAAACACCAGCGCATTCTCTCACGAACAAACACCATTTACTAGGGTGTAGTCTCTCACGGACAAACACCAGTGCAGTCTTTCACGGACAAACACAATTTATGAGAGTGTAGTCTCTTACAGACAAACACCAGTGCAATCTCTCACGGTCAAACACAATTTACGAGGGTGTAGTCTCTCACAGACAAACACCAGTGCAGTCTCTCACGGACAAACACCAATGGTAAATCCTCGTAAGGATAAGATGAACCTCTCCACTCATGGAACCATCCCGTGGCCCATCGCGGTCACCACTTAACATTGTGGCCCATCGCAGTCACCACTTAAACATCGGGCCCATCTCGCTCACCACTTAACATCTCAACGTACCTTAAACATACATATAGTAGTTTTGAACACACAATCACATCAAAACTTAATCACCGCAACATCACACATAATAACACCACAATTATTCATAATATTAATTATGATCACATAATCACATCTAAATTAATCTCCACAAATTCACCCACTAACCACCTTAAATTTAATTAAACATTTCACCCATCAATTTCAATTTTCTCAATTCCCACCAAATTTAATCCACAAATCACCCATATTACACCAAATTAATTTCCGCAAGTCCACATATTTCACCCATTAATTTCCACAATTTCAAACATTATTTTACACCAAATTAATTTCCATAAACCACCCCTCAAACACATCAAAACAATTTCCTCAACCACAGTTAAATCACCTTAAATTCATTTTTCACAAATCCACACATAAAACACATCTCAACTTCAATCCGCACATAAATTGAACTAAATTCATTTTCCACCAATTCACACATAAATTGAATTAAATTCATATTCCAAAAATATACCTCAAACACATAAAACATTCATAATATCATTTATGAACACATAATCAAATTAAATTTAATTCTCCCCAAATTCAACTTAAATCACTCATATTCAATCTCCAAAATTTTCAAAACTCTACATAATCACCCATTTATGTGCACATAATTACATCCAAATTTAATCTCCACAAATTTCAACCATAAATTACCAAATTCAAACCTCTACATTTTCAAACAAAAACCCTCAAATTCAATTTCCACAAATACTCATAAATCACATTAAAATTAATCTCCCACAATACACATATAGAGTCCTATATGCAAACTAGAAATTTGGAAGAAGCCCTTACCTATGTTGTAGCTCTAACAAGCGATTACGGAATCACGATTAATTCCGATAAAGTTTTCGCTTGCGTCGTTGCTTCCAAAGTTGAGATTTGTGTTTGACGGTTTTGAAAACCCCTAACATCGTTTTTCTTCGTCTTCGAATCAGAGAAGAAAAAGGAAGTTGGGAAATCTTTTCTTTCTTATGCACCAAGCCTTGGGTTTTCTTTTCTTGAAGCAAAAGAAAGCAAAAGAAGAAAAGAAGGGAGAAGGAAGAACGAGAATGAATTTCGCGAGACAAGGGGGAAAAACATTTTGGCCTTCTTCCTTGGTTCCTTTTCATATCTATATTTATATACATTACTTATTATTATATATATATATATATATATAACCAAATCATAAATATATAAAAACTCTTACACACATCGCTATACTCTCATCTCAATCTATTTTGATAAAAATATCTACTCTTGTCTCAACTCAATTGATAGATAAATTTTTTTACCAACTAGTGATATTTTTAACAAAACTGTCAAGTATTAAATTCTTCGTAGCGTAAATAAATTATTCTTTGACAAATATTTTTAATCCAATTGCCAAAAGTATATTTTTGGCATTTAACTCACTAAATACCTAAAACTGGGCTGAAATCCTAAGAAATTCAACACAAAATACTCTAAAATTGTATAATTTAGGATTCAAAAGTTAAGTGTCTTACAAAAAACAATGAAAAATATGCATATGATGAAGAGTTATCAATCTATGTTATATTTCCTCTACCTCTGAAGTCAACTTAACTCAAGTAGATTTGAACTTTGTCTCTGATATTCTAACTTTGCGTTTAATATTCACACATTGTCATCTTACTCTGATAATCATCTATTTTCATATGAGAAAATTCAATGACTATGACCAAATTGAACACTTCTAATAAAATGTCAACGCATTTGAAAAAGTCAATGCCTTCGGTGAAGATCAATGATTGTTGAAGTTGTGTATGTTCTAAAATGTAACTCTCATAATCTTGAATACAGGAAAATGTTGCCTCTAATCTTGAATACAGGAAAATGTTGCCTCTAATTCTGATATTGGAAACTACGAGATAAAACTCTCAATTGGTTACCAACCAAATGCACTAAATGGAAATATTTGGCTAAGTATATTTACTTGGCAGAAACAGTTCACATAGACTTGAAATCTATAAAAGATAATGATGTTCAAATTTGCAGAAACGGTAAAAAATGAAACAACACTTGATCACACCGGTTCAAACATCATATCATGTAATCCTTTTGCAACACTTAGAAACAAGAAAGGAGATAAAAGGTCCCCTTATCTTAAACCCCTATCATGATGAAATTCTACAATCGGGCTACCATTCACTAAGACTGAAGATGTAGCTTGGGACATATATTCCATGATCCACTTATTTCATTTGGTCAGAAAATTCATTATTGTAATCGTAAGGTGTCTCTTAGTTAGTTTTTTTTTTAGACTTAGTGTTTTGAGTGTTGTCAACTTGCTTAGTCTAGAAGGTGCTTTTAGTGTGTGCTTTGTTGATCTCATTCTCTAACTTTTGCATAGGCCACTTGATCAAGAAAGATTGCATAAGAAATAAATTTTTATCACGAATAATCTTATTTACATGTGTTTTAGTGTGGATTAAGTTTGAAGTATGATCATATTGCATTGGTATCCTTTGGAACTCATTTCATATTGTTTTCTAAGTTCTTTTGACTTTGTAAATCAAATTACCCACTTATGAATCGACTCATGAATTTTAGGAACTCAATACTTGAAGTCCCAAGGTTGTGAATCGACTCACAAAGATTGAGAATCAACTCATCAACAAGACATAGAGTTTTTTAAATTGAATCACAACTATGTGAATCGACTCACACAACTTCAAATTTGATTTTTCAATCAGCTTGAGTCGACTCACATGTCTTATGAATCGACTCACACATCATGCAGACTTTTAAAGTTGTTATCACAGTTACATAATGATTGTTTTTAGAAGTCGTTTTTCATTTGGTTACCTCATTCATGCATTATATAAAAAGTTTTCTCATCATTCCTAAACCTAAGAATAATTTCACTCATTCCTCATTCTCAAGCATTCAAGATCATATCATAGATTAAAAACTCTTTATTGATCAAGTCGGCTCTACAACTGAGTAGTGAAGTAATAAAAAATAGTGGAGGAATATCATTCATTGGAGTGTCTATTCCAAATACGAATCATGGAGGGGATATCAGTGGATCAAGTCGTAGAAGGGTTTCTAGGTCTCTAGCTTGCATGATTGAGGTGTGATCTTCATCTTGAAGATAGACTTGTGTTTCATAATTTGGGGGGTATTTCAAGATTTTATATAAAAGAGTGTTTGTGAAAGAAGGGGTCGTGTATACAAGTGTTTGTAACTTTTACCGAAGAATTTTGTAATAAAACTCTCATTCATTTAAATGGGACAAGATGTACTCTACGAATGATGACAAAGTAGAGGAAAATGTATAAATTGTTGTGTGAATCTACTTATCTCTAACTCTTTAATTTTTTATTTTTACTTTGTTCTTGATTTTCTTTTTTAATTTAGAGTTTGGTAGAACATCTATTTTGGTGCAAATTGATGGAAATCTTGTCTTGGTTTTTAATGTTGAATAAAAATCTGTTTTGATATTAGAATTCAACATTTTGGACTTGATTTAATTGTTATGTGTTGTTTGTTTCATATACCATAATTGAATCAATCCGAGTATCCTATGCGCAAATTCAAATGCCTCCATTGCAATTGATAAAAAAAATTGATCAAAAAAGAAAAATTGAAAAAAAAAATAGTCAATTGCATTAAAGATTTTATTTTCCACCGTGCGACTTGAAAGTCTGCAAAACTGTTATTTTAAATTCTCAAACTCTATTTAACCCCTTTTAGAGTTCAATGTATGTCATTTTGTGAGTGACACTTTTTCACCATAACTTCCTCCAAATAACCCTACTCTACCGAATCATAGGCATTCTCAAATCAACCTTGACAATAGAAGCTCATTTTTTTTTCCTTTTTCTCACATCATCAACCACTTCATTAGCAATCAAAATACCATCTAAAATTTGTTTACCTTGAAAACATGCAGATTGATTCGCTAAAATCATCTCACAAATTACCTTTTCTTAACCTATTTGCTAGAGCATTAGACAACAATTTGTAAATGCGTCCCACTAATGAAATTGGTCTAAAATATGCTAAACTTTGTGGGTTATATTGTTTTGGTATCAAGACCCTTAATTTTAAATCCTAAATTATACAATTTTAGGGTTTTTATGTGGAATTTCTTATACTTTTAGCCTAGTTTTTGGTATTTAGTGGGTTAAATGCCGAAAATATTTCTTTAGAAATTGGATTAAAAATTATTTGTTAGAAAATAATTTATTTACGTTACGAAGAATTTAATACCGGACAGTTTTGTTAAAAATATCACTCATTGCTGAAAACTTATCTTTCAATTGAGTTGCGACGAGAGTAGATATTTTCATCAAAATAATTTGAGATGTGAGTGAAGTGATGTGTGTTAGAATTGTTAGATATTTGTTGAAATCATTTTAATTATAATATATAAATATATATATATATATATATTACTAATATAAAGTAACATATGTATATATATGTTAGAATGGAGTACAAGAAAGGAAAACGTAAATAGAAGAAGAAAGACATGTTTCATTCCAATCTCGCGAACCCTTCTTCTTCTTCCTCCTTCCTTCCACTTTCTTCTTCCTTCTTTTGCTTCAAGAAAAGAAACCCAAGGCTTAGTGGGTGAGAAATATCAAATTTCAAGCTTAATTCTTCTTCTTTGATTCAAAAACGGAGAAAAACAGTGTTAGGGATTTTCAAACCGTCAAACATAAACCCCCACTTTTCTTCTAGATCTAAACTTCATTTCGAGAAGAGATAGAAGGGAAAGTTGCTCACCTCCACGCTACGGTGCTAGTGAACTAAATTTGGAAGCGATGTCGCGAGCGGAGATTTTTTTGGAATTACTCGTGGTACCATAATCGCTCGTTAAAGCTAATGTTAAGGTAAGGGCTCCTTCCAAACTTTTAGTTTGCATTTAGGGACTTATATGTGGTTTGGCGGAAAAGAAATATGTTAGGGTTGAAGTGTTGATTTGGGGAAAATGGATTTAATGCTTTTATGGGTGAAATTTTAGAGTTGGGTTTGATGATATTGATGTGTGTCGTGGAAAATGAATTTAACTCATTTATGTGTGGTTTTGAAAAAATGAAATTTGACATGTTTGAGCGGTGGGTTGTGATAATTTTGTGGTTGACGTGTTTGACGAGTTCATAATTAATATTTATAAATTTTGAGATGTGTTTGTGTGTATTTCGTGGAAAAATGAATTGATGTGATTTGGTGTGAATTGTGGATTGAATTTGAGAATATGTCTGAGTATCTTCTGTGTGGAATTTGAAAATCATTAGAGTTAAACGAGTATTAAAAATGGGGAATCTTTTAATATCTACTTTTACTTAATGATTGTCGTCCGAATTGTTAGAGTTAAATGGGTATTAAAAATGGGGAATATTTTAGTATCTGCTTTTACTTAATGATTGTGGTCCGAATTGTTAGAGTTAAATGGATATTAAGAATGGAGAATCTTTTAATATCTGCATTTACTTAATGATTGTCATCCGAATTGTTAGAGTTAAATGGGTATTAAGAATGGGGAATCTTTTAATATCTGCATTTACTTAATGATTGTTGTCCGAATTGTTAGAGTTAAATGGATATTAAGAAAGGAGAATCTTTTAATATCTACATTTACTTAATGATTGTCGTCCGAATTGTTAGAGTTAAATGGGTATTAAAAATGGGGAATTTTTTAGTATTTGCATTTACTTAATGATTGTTGTCCAAATTGTTAGAGTTAAATGGGTATTAAGAATGGGGAATCTTTTAATATCTGCATTTACTTAATGATTGTGTCTGAATTGTTAGTGTTAAATGGGTATTAAGAATGGGGAATCTTTTAATATATGCACTTACTTAATGATTGTTGTCTGAATTGTTAGAGGTAAATGGGTATTAAGAATAGAGAATCTTTTAATATCTGCATTTACTTAATGATTGTCGTCCGAATTATTAGAGTTAAATGGGTATTAAAAATGAGGAATCTTTTAATATCTGCATTAACTTAATGATTGTCGTCCGAATTGTTAGAGTTATACAGGTATTAAAAATGGGGAATCTTTTAATATATGCATTTACTTAACAATTATCGTGGATAGAGTCATAGTATGCTCATGCATTTCATAGTACGTGGTGACTGGATGGGCCAAAGGATGATTCCATACGATTTGCTGGTTCATCTTATCCTTGTGGGGATTGTCGCGTCATGTAAGGTCTGCGATAGACTCCACGTGTTTAGTAAATCGTGCTGACTTGTGATAGGTAGCACCTCGGTAATTTTGTACTTCGGCCTGTGATAGGCAGTACAATTATAATTAACTCCCTTCAAGGAGGGTTTTGGTTTGGAATTCTGAGTCCATGCATTTTTGCATTTAAGCATTGCATTAGGGTGCTTGGCATGCGAGTCATGTTTGATTTAAGATTTTGATTGAGTGTTTAAACTCAAGTCGTCATGGTGATTATGTTATAATTGCCAAGTGTGGATGTTTTGGAATTGTTTATAAGTGTGATTGATTGCAAAACCTTTTCGAAACTTAAGTTGTCGTGGTGATTGTGTTATAATTGCCAAGTGTGGATGTTTTGGAATTGTTTGTCAGTGTGATTGATTGCAAAACCATTTCGAAACTCAAGATGTCATGGTGATTCCGCTATAATTGTTACGTGTGATTGTTTGGATTTGAGTGTAAGTGTTGATTGATTTCGAAACCCTTTGAAAAGCTGAAAAATGCTGAATTTTGCTGTTTTTCTGTTTCTGTCTAATGTGTATTCGAATACAGCAAGCTGTATTCGAATACAGACATGCTGTTTTTGCAACTGACTTACTGTGTAGTCGAATACAGACTGTTGTAGTCGAATACATACATGTTGTTTTGCTATTAACTTGTTGTGTAGTCGAATACAGAAGGCTGTATTCGAATACAGACATGTTGTTTTTGTTGATGAATGCTGAAACAGCCTTGTATTCGAATACAGAGATTTTGTATTCGAATACAATACTGTTGTTTTGTTAAAAACTTCATTTTTCAACCTTGTTTATGAATGCTTAGCATATGGAGACCCTTTTATGGTGCATGCTAATTTGAAAAGTTATTTTGTGCATTTAAAAACTTAAATGTTTTGTGTTAATTGTTAATTTTGGTTGGTGACCCTTTACACTATTGTGGAAATCTGGGCTTTGCCCTCAGATGAGAACCAGGACCATCCTACAGGTTCGTACCATGTGGATGCGAATGTAGTTGGAAACACCTAACTGGAGCTATGTTAGGAGGATCTTGGGGGGCGCGTGAAGATCACTCAAGATGTACAGTTTTTAGTAGAATGATCAGATTAGGTTGACGTATAGGGACTGGATGTCTTTATTTTGGGATGTGTTTATTTTAATTTGGAAGAATGTACCTATACCAATATTGTCAACATGACATTTTATTTTTGATGGGTCCCATGTACCACTTTTTCATGTGTAAATAATTTAGATTCATATTTCAAAAACTGTTTCGCTGCTTGTAAATTATGTTGACTTAATTATCGTTATGTTATGACTTAAATATTTATCCAAAGGTATTTCCTTATTTATTTCTTTGTTTTATGAATTTGTTTCGAAAAAAACAATACACTCTCGCTGTTAAAAATCGGGGTGTTACATACACGTTAACAAATAAACCAATCTCCCTACTCACTCTCCATCTTCCACGAACAATCATAGCATGATTGATACACACTGTATATTCCGCCTCCCTTACTTTATTATCCCACATTGTGAGCAAACCTCGTTTTTAATTGTTATTTTTTTTCTTTTTGTATTGATAGTTGATAGCCAATGCTATTATTGTTAGACGTTGTTTGTAATATGTTAAGCGTGAAGTCGAGCCCAAATCTCACTTATTACTTCACTCCTTCCTTAACTCGTTCACCCTACCCACCAAATTAAATTTATATTCCCTCGTGAAAAAGTTATTATTGGGAGCAGAATTTATACTCGTGCAACAACCCTATCTCATGAAATTGATTTGTTGTTTATCATAAAAATATTTATAATGTTTATCACAAAAATATTTATAACAACTCTCTACGATAACGTGTAAAAGATCGAAAAAACTAAAAATAATATTATTTTAAATGCCAATATTTGAATTATCAGTAGTAGATAAGTTATTGTATCGACCAACAAATGAATTTAATTTTATTATTGTCAGATTTACCTAATGTTTAAATTTATTTTGAAGTGTTCATTACATTCCAAGGTTGTTTATGTATTGCTTAAGGATATTAAGCGACTCGGTTTAAAACTTGGATTGAGGTCTAGTTACAAACTATGTTATGTGTGCTACATATCTATTTGCAAATATTTGTAGTTAATTAGTGGTTTCTTTTAAACATCTATACAACAATAAATTTAAAATATATAACATTACCATACGCCAACAGATAAATGGCAGGATCTTCAAATAACTAGTAATTTTGGAGGTTAAAAACATTCTATCTTTCAGACTTATTAGCAAATTTATTGCTGTAAATTTTTTTTAACTGTGTGGATGAATGAGTTTTTATCTAGTTATATTAATTGCTATATATATATAACTTTGATTTAAATATGTCTTTGGTTTAAATATGTCTTGGTCCTTGCAAATATGCTTCGTTTTGATTTTAGTTTCTATAATTTTTTCTGTTTGATGTATATCCTTGCAAAATATGGCTGATGGGAATAATAGAACCTTAAGACAACTTGTTGCACCTAATGTCAATTATAATGCATTGTGTATCACATATTCGGAAGTTACTGTACCATATGAACTTAAATATGAATTAATACACATGCTTACTATATGTTCTACCATGAAGCATCAAGGAGTCACAAAAGACCACAATAAGTTGAGAGCCTTTCCATATTCACTCCAAGATGCTTCCAAGGATTGGTTATACTACCTTCAACTAGGTTCTATTAAAAGAAATATGTGGCATTAGGTAGATTGATAGAGAATCATTACATGAGTATTGGAAGAGATTCACAAAATTAGTGTCTAGCTATCCTCATCACTACATTTTTGAACAATTGTTCATCTCGTATTTTTTTGAAGGCTTGCTACTTATTGATATAAGCATTTTGGATGTTGCTAGTGGGGGAGAATTTGTCGATAAAACCCCAGAAACGGCGAAGGCTTTGATTAAGAACATGTCTATTAATTCTCAACAGTTTACAACTAGAAGCAATTCAACAGTGTTGACAAGGCGTGTGAATGAAATTCAAGTTTCTTTCCACAAGAATTTAGACGGCAGACTTGATGAGCTTACATCTTTAGTAAAAAAACTTGACAATAGGTAAAACCCAAGTAGTGGTATGTGGTATTTGCACTTCTCCAGAGCATCCTTCATATTCATGTCCTACATTGCAAAAAGATCCAATTTTTTATGCTCCTCAAGCATATACAGCAAATATATACAATCCTCAAGCCAACTGTGATCTGTCATCTAACAGGTACAATCCTGGTTGGAGAAACCGTCCTAACCTAAGATGGGATAATTCATCTACACAATAGAAACCTAGGCAGCAGCAGCAGCAGCAAAATATTCCTCAACAGCAAAACAATGCACCTTTATTAGAGGACCTCGTTAAGAAGATGGCAGTCTAGAATCTCCAATTTCAACAAAGAACACATTTCACCATTCAAAATTTGGAAACAAAGATTGGTTAGCTAGCCACTTCAATTAATCAATTGCAGACTCAGGGGTCAAACCAATTGCCTGGACAGTCAGTAGTAAATCCAAAAGCTCCCAATGTCAGTGCAATTACATTGAGGTCAGGGAAAGATGTTGATATACCAAAGATACCTGAAACTGCTGTGAAAAATAACAAGGTTGTGGAGGACACTTTGATACCTGAAACTATTGATGTTGAGTAAAATATATCACTTCATTTTCCTCAAAGGGCGGTGAAGACTAAGAAAATGGACGAGGCAAATAAGGATGGGGAGATCTTGGATACATTTAGGAAGGTAGAAGTGAACATTCCCCTCATTGAAGTAATTAAACACATTCAAAGATATACCAAATTTTTAAAAGATTTGTGCACACACAAGAGAAGGTTAAAAGGTAATGAAAGGGTAAACACGAAGAGAAATGTTTCATCCCTCATTCAGCCCATTCCTAATTAAAAAATGCAAAGAGCCAGGAACTTTTTCCATTCCATGTACCATATGCAATAGTCAATTTGAAAATGTTATGCCTACATCTATTTTTAACTCTCTTGCTCTTGGACCTTTATATAGTACATGTGTTACCATTCAATTGGCAAGTAGGAGCAATGCTCGTCCGACTAAAGATGTGGAGGATGTACTTGTTCAAGTTAATGAATTAATATTTCCTACAGATTTTTACATTCTAGACATGGAGGGAGATAATAAGTCCAACAGGGCGCCCATCATCTTTGTCAGACTATTCTTGAAAACTGCTAGAACAAAAATTGATGTGCATGCTAGAACTCTATCCATGGAATTTGGTGACAGCATTGTAAAATTTAACGTCTTTGATGCTATAAAACACCCCATGGAAGAGCATTCTATTTTTCAAATTGAATTGCTTGCTGATTTGGTTGATGACGGAATTTGATGCGCTTTTGCACACAGGTGAATTAAAATTGATAAAATATAAATAAAGGTAATAACTCGAATCATTTCGCAAGAACTTCTGATATAGTAATAACCGAATTGAAGTTGAAATTAGAAAGGGGGTTTTTTAGATTTTTGATTTAATAGATGAGCAAAATGATTAATCCACTTATTCGAGTTTCTGACCTATCACAAAGTCTATCAATGAGTTTAATTTCTAATTTGTGACTCTATTCCTATTTGACTATAGAATTGATCAAACAAGCGTAATCAATCCTATGTGAATTTGGTTTCTTTGATTGGATTAAGCACCACAATCATCAAAATATTAAAATTAACGATCAAGCGTCGCAAAATTATAATTTAATTAAATTAGAAATTGAAACCAAATTATGTCAAACAAATTTAATCGATCCAATTGAAATTCAATTTAAGCAATCATAATATCAATATAATCGAATAAACAAGAATAGAATCATGAATTTGAAATTAACAGTGTAACATGAATCTCCAGGTGTTGATGAAACTCTGAACTCATGGATTAATCTTATAAAATTAGTCTTCCACGAAATTAAAATAAAAACTATTTATTTCTTGTAGCAATCTGAATCCTAATTTTCATCTGTTGAAAAGAAACAAAATTACCAATATATAGTACTCGATATTGAGCTTTAGGGTTTTAAAAACAAGTAACCCGCTATTTAAAATTATTACAAAAGTCAAGACTACGAAATATGCAATATAGGCATAGTAAAGTTTGGAATTGATATTTGCTTCCAACACAAAAGTTGTAGCTTTGATTTTTAGCTTTCCAATGCCTATTCGTATGCGCCGATCCAATATCCAGAGATTAGGTTATGGCCTACCGAGCGAGAAAGGGTCAAAATGCAAATAATAAAATTATAATTTAATGTCGACCCAAAGTTTAGAATTATTATTTAATTGTTTAATTAACTAATTAATTAATTAGTTTTAAATTTTTAACTAAATGAGTTAATAAAATAAAATTTTAATTTCAAATATTAAATATTGCCTAGTCAACAACAATTACACGGTCACCATGTGACACTTCATCCAAAATTAGACATGTCACCATTTTCTTTTACTAAAAAAGATTCATAAATGACTTTCTCAAAACTTGTTAGAATTTGCAAGGGTAAAAATCAAACAAAAAAAAATTATAGGGACAAAAATCAAAACAAAATATATTTGCAAGGACTAAAAAAATATTTAAACTTATAACTTTTAAGTTAATGAAGTGGGAGAACGAAAATTCGATCCCTATTAAAGTACATATGTGACTGAAATTTTTAAGCCAATGAAGTTCCAGAGTGAAGCGGGTTTGTTGCAGTAGTCAGAGGTGGAGGACAAAACATGTTTCTATACTTATTAAAAATAGATCATCCATTAATTTCTATAATTAAGGATTATGAAGATCGTATCAATCTGAACCATATCTGGAATAAATCATTGTCGACTAAGTTGGAAAGGATATACAATTCAAAATCCTTAAGTGACAAAATTGAAAGCCTAATATTTCCTATAAATAGCAAACAAAGCTAAAGAACAACCATGTAGCTCAGAAATCCTAGAAACCAAAGCTATTTAGAAAAACCTCAGAAGCTCAAATTTTTCTAAATATCCATAGTTTAAGGTTTTAAGTTTTAACAAAGCACTTGTTCAAAGTAAAATATTCGAAGTGTGGTTGTGTGGGGAAATCATTGTATCAAATCATCTTAGAAGAAGCAATACCAAATCACATTCCAACTCTTCGTAACCCAACCCGATAATGGTTTTAGTGTGGCTCAAGAAATCTTTGGATCTCAAGTTGTGTTGAGAAGACATGACTTGTAGGGTCGAGTTGGTAGTTTGCCTCTAAAAATATGTAGGTTTCAGGTTGTGTAGGAAACACTTGACTTGTAGGGTCAATGTTTAGTTTTGCTTAAAACGTATATAGGTTCATGTTGTTTTTAGAAGACTAACTTGTAGCGCTAGTTGCTGGGTAATTCATGGTTTTGAATTATAAATCATTTCGTGTGAGGGGAATGGACATGGCTACCAAGTTGGTGGTGAACTAGGATAAAATCCTCTGTGTTGTTTTTACATCTGCATGATGTGTTTTACTATTGCCTCTAATATGTAAAATTGTTTAAGTCACCAAGTTAGAATTATAATTAAGAAAAGAGTTTTAATTTAGGCAAACATAATCCAACCTTTTTCTCGTGTTTGCGCACCTTGAATGGTGTTTTAGCATTGATATGAGAACCACATAAAAGATCATATGTTAATTTCATATGTAACTTTATGACCCCTAAAATCATAGTAAATTTATTTTTTGACTCCAACCAAGTTAACTCATTTCAATTAATAAAACTCGAAATACAAAATAACGTCAAATGAAGATGTAGTCTCACTAGTTGTTTATTCAATTGTTGTACTGAGACAGGTAGATGATCTCTGTAGTATTTTGAAAAGCCATTGTGTTTTGTTGTGCTAAATGCATATCTTATTCCATGTTATCTTGATCTAGTCTTCTTCAAAGGTGAGACAATCATTCTACCAAGAAGAAACTTCACTAGGATCCTGTAAGACCCTTAATTTTAAATTCTAATTTATGTATTTTGGGAAATTTTGTGTTGAATTTCGGAGGCTTTTTAGCCAATTTTATGGCATTTTTTTGAGTTAAATACCAAAAATATTTTTTTGGTGACCCGATTAAAGTTATTCGTCGATGAATAATTTTATCTAATTAAGGTGAATCTTTTATCGTAGAAAAAAAAAATTCTGAGATGCAACATTTTTTAGAAAAATTCATCTGCCCATTGAATTGCGGCGAGAGTAGATATTTTTCTGAAAAAGTGGTTTGTGACGTGATGTGAGGTGACAGGCGTAATGATGATTTTTATAAAAATATCTAAATATTTGTAAATATCTAGATATTTGTTTAGATATTTATTATTATTATTATTATTATTATTATTATTATTATTATATATATGGAAGGAAAGGTAAAGAAAGAAAGGAAAACAGAAACAAAAAGCAAAAAGTGAATTCCTTCTTCTTCTACTCTATTCCAAGCTTTTGAAACCAAAATTCATAAACTTAAACCTCAATTCATCTTCAACTTCTAAGCTTCCATTCAAAAAGGGACAAAAGAGAAAGTTGTTCATTGCCACGTTGCATTGTTAGTGAGCTAGTTTTCGAAGCGACATCACGAACTTAAATTTTACCAGAATTAATCGCGGCGCCGTAATCGGTTGTTAAAACTACAACGGAGGTAAGGGCTCCTTTCAAACTTTTAGTTTGCGTGATTTTGTGGAAAAGAAATTTGATGTGTTATTTTGTGAAAAATGAATTTAATTAGTTTATGTGTGATTTTGTTGAAATTGGATTTAGTTTGTTTTGAGGTGTCTTGTGTAGTGATTAATGTTGAGTATGGATTGTATGTTCATAATTAATATTATGAATTTTTTTCTGATGCGATTTATGTGCAGTGATTAAATTTGATGTGTTTGAGTTACATAATGAGTTATTTTCAAATAAATGAGTTTGAACTGAAGTTGAAATTTTAAGAAAAATTTAGAGTTGTTAAAGTTGTGAAAAAGTTCAAATTTTAACTAAGTTAAAGAGTTTGAGCAAAAAGATAGATTGAAATTAAAAATGATTAGAGTTTAAAATGTTACTCTTTTAATTACTCTTTGATTGAGTTTAAAAAGAAAAAAAGTTTAGAGTATTTTATCAACTCAAATATTTCGGTGCTTTAATAGTCAAGTATGTGAATGTGAAATTTGGACAATATTTATTTAATTAAGTTTTAAGTAATTAATATAGATTATTTGGTTTTAAAATTTTGGCCTGTGAGAAAGGTTTAATTTTGGGAATTTTGTTGTGTATGGATTAGTTTTATTGTGAAAAAATTGTTATAAATATTCATGTTTATGTAGTTAGCTCCTTGAGTCTCAAAAAGGAATCGAGACTGTTGATACCGAGTTAACGGTGGGGAGAACTCTGATATATTAATGTTGTTGTGGTGTTTTATGGTTGGTGTGTTATATGTGTTCATAATGATTATTATGAATTTTTGGAGATGTGATTTATGTTGGTTTATGGAAAATGAATTTGGTGGGTTATGTGTGAGAATGTGGAGTTTCGAAAACGGAAGATTTATGAGTAAATTTGGTGTGAAATCGTGGAGATAGAATTTGATGTGTTTGAGTATGCTCTATGGTGAATTTAAAAAATCATTAGTGTTAAATGAGTATTAAAAAACGGGAATCTTTTAATAGCTACATTTACTTAATGATTATGGTGAAAAGAGTAAGAGTATGCTCATGCATTTCATAGTACATGGTAACCGCGATGGGGCCATGGAGATAGTGGTAGGCAATACATATACGAGTTACGCTTTTTAGTAAATCGTGTTGACCCGTGATATGTGGCACCTCGGTAAACAGTACTGGTCTGTGATAGGCGATACCTTTACGATTTTACACTTTTTAGTAAATCGTGCTAACCTGTGATTGGTGGCACCTCGGTAAATAGTACTGGTATGTGATAGGCAATACATTTATGACTTACGCTTTTTAGTATATCGTGTTGACCCGTGATATGTGGCACCTCGGTAAACAGTACTGGTCTGTGATAGGCGGTACATTTACGATTTACGCTTTTTAGTAAATCGTTCTGACTCGTGATACGTGGCACCTCGTTAATTATTATTGGTCTGTGATAGGCGGTACAATTATGATTTACGCCCCTTCGAGGAGGGTTTTGGTTTGTAATTCCAGAATCATGCTTTTTGGAATATACGCATCGCATTAGGGTGTTAGGCACACGAGTCATGTTTGTTATAATTTGATGATTGTGTATACATATTCGGTTGTTGTTATGATTTGTCGTAATTGCTTTGAGGTGTGAACTTGGGTTGATTAAGTTTTGATGTATTTATGTGTTCATAACTGATTAATGAATAATCGATGTGTGAGGAGGATCTTGCGGGGCGCGTGGAGATCACCCAGGTTGTGTTGTTTTTGTAGCATGATCAGATTAGGTAGTTGTATAAGGACTAAATGTCTTTCTTTTGTGATTGTATTTATTTCTTTTTGAAAGATTGTATCTATGCTTAAACTAATTGATGATTTTCTTTTGATTGGTCCATGTTCCACTTTTTGATGTGATGTGGGGAAAGTAGAGATTCTTGGGGAAGTGCTTTTATGCAGGTGTATGTCGAGAATACCCCGGGGGTATGAGCTATGATCAATAAGCCTCATAGCCCCGGTGCATTTTGATGTTTGAATACTTTGGATTTTTATTTCAAAAAATTATTCCGCTGCTTGTAAATATTTGTTGACTTTGTCGTTATGTTACGACTTAAATATTTATCCAAAAGTATTTTCTTTGTTTTATTTCTTTGTTTTAAAAAAAATAATACACTCGCGCTGTTAAAAATCGGGGTGTTACATTGTGGTATCAGAGCTTTGGTATAGATTGTAGGTCAACCTATAGGTTGGGAGTTGTTATCTGATCATGCGTAGGGTTAAGTTGTTTGAGTGTGAGGTCTAGTGTAGTTGTTATGTATTGACGTAGTCGGAAATTATTTTTGGAATTATTTTAAGGGGTGTTGAGATTTCTTCTTAATGTTGGTTTTGAGGAAACAATGCATTCAAGAAGGGATGACGTTGCAAGAGTCGACGTCAATGGGGATGACCAAACGGCTGAAGCTATGAATACATTGGTTGCTTTTGTTGCTGTACAGACTGCTACAAAGACTCTGCGAGATCTGGAGAAGAGGGAAAGAGAGATATGTGCTGCTGCATCAAGGGGAATCAAAAGATTTTCATCATTACAATCCTCCAAAGTTCAAGGGTGAGGAGAGCCCAAAAAATGCTGATCAATAGATTCACGAAGTGGAAAAGATCTTCGAGATGACGGATTGTTAGGCAGAGTTGAAGCGAATTATGACGACATTAAAATTATGAAGTGGTTCCAAGGACACAAAACCTATGTGTTGGTGTTAACTCGAAGATGATGAGACGGATGGATTAACATTAGACTAATAAGAGATTTCAAGTAAATATCTAAGTGGAGAACTTTTGTTAAGAAAGTATTAGATGTTTTCGTGGTAGATTTTAGGACGAGACTAGATGAAGTTTGATAACTATTAAAGAGATGTGAACATCATGAAATGATTGAGAAGACGAAGCTTCCTTTTGGAATAACATTTGGTACTTAGGTGTCCAAGAAGAGGCTTGTATTAAAGTCAAGGGGCACCGCACATTAGGGGTGAATACTACCTTGGGTAGGAAAATGACGCTTTGAGAAATAGTCAATACCTTAAGGGGTAAGGTCGAGCATTCGAGTTAAACTAGATTCACAACTTAGATTGTTAAGTATGAATCTCATGATGATTATAAGAGGGAGAATATATATTTCCTTAATAAGTGACGAATATATGTGTGGTTTAGGAGATGGTAAGTATGGATAGTGATTTTAGACGAAACTATAGACGCGTAGGTGTGAATTTTGGGTGATGTCTAGATAAACATAATTGGTTAAGCTTTGATGTATTGAACCATATGTCACTATTAAGTGGAATTGGTAAGTATAGAGTACGAGAATACTTAGAGATTGTAGCAAAGTAAGATTATTAAATGATGGTAAACATTTGGAGAATGTGTATATTTTTATAGGATAGAGGGATTGATCAAGATTTGATTTGGGACCCTAAGAAGGTTGATCTTTAAGTCGATGGTTTAAAATCCACAAGGTAATGGATGAGAGTGTTTGAAGATTTACTAAAAATGTTGTGTTATGAATAAAAGAGTTTAATTAGTGAGATTACTAAGACGGTTAGAGCCAATGATGAATAAAACCTAGTATTGTATCTTCAGATTAAATGGATGAAATTAGACAGTGTGATGAGTATTTGGAGATTTCGAGGATCAGATTTTAAAATCTTGTTTAATGGTAGAAAGTGAAAAAGAAGAAATGTAACAAATGATTTATGGTTTAGTTGTTGGTCTTGGGCAGTCAAGCGTTAAGATTTAAAATGAGTGTTTCAGTGACTAGATGGAGGATGAAAAGTATGTAGATCTTTGAGATATTTTACTGCAAAGTTATGAGGATGAGGTTTATAGTTAATTAATTCTTAGTAAGTCCTTAATGGGAACAGTTGAGAAATTGTTCTTTTGGACGTTTGATTGTTAGGATTCTTTCAATTTGTACCTCGGTGAAGGTTGAGAACGAATAAGAATCCAGCGAGTAAACCAAATTTTAGAAAAAACGTGCCATGAAGACTTGTTGGAGGAGCACATGGATATGTAGCTTATGTAAATTAAGGATTCATGAAAGGAATTATCTCACCTGTAACTCATACATTGTTATTAGAAGGGTATGCCAATGATACCAAGGCACTACTTGAGTGCATGTCATGGGGTTGTTATTGGATTCGTCAATCAAAAGAGTTAAATGTTTATTTGGTAGGAAAGAATTGAGCATGAAATGGAAAAGTTTGGTGGGAACTAGTAAGGCTGGATTTATTGAAATCACTATAATGAAGATGTATTAAGGTTCAAGGCAGGAATTTAAGGTTTGTATAAATGGAAAAGTGATGGAGTGAATACAATGTGTTTGACATGTCGTAATGAAAATATAGTCATCAAGCTGCAAATAAAGGATGCGGCGAAATTGAGAAGTATCAAAATGAATGGTGAAAGTAGATGTAGTAAAATTATTTTTGAGTTTCTGTAGAATTGTCAAGTATATAAGAAATTTTCTAGTGAAGCGTGAAATTGAGGTGTTAGGCATGAGACAAATGTAGACCTTGATATGTGAATTAAATTCAAGTTGGATTTTGTTGGAAATGTGACTCTTGAAATGAAGTACTAAACTGAAAGGAAGTTTGTGTATCATGAGTAGTATAGTTTTGGTATGTTATCGAAAAAATTTGAGGAAGCTTGGATCACCAAGCAGACGTGAGAATGGAATTGTTAGAGTAATAATTAGCACAACATACGGATAAGAACACTATGATTTGACGTAGTTGTGCGACTAAAGAAAAATTAAGAATTTGTGAACTGTGGAGACATTTAGGAGTTCTCAGCGGTAATGATTGTTTTGTGCTCAGTGTGTTGATGTCATACTCTGTGTTTCAGTTTGGTACCAAATGAATGATACGTACCAAGTGGACGTATATGAGGCTATGTGACATAGTTTTGGGCGATTGTAATTCGTTGATAAGACCAAAGTTATAGGAAAATACGGGAAACTCAGTGGACCTTGAGAAGTTTATTTGATCAGTTGTGCATTAGGATAACATTGAGTGCAAGTCGCAGGGAGCACTATTACAGTTCGGTTAAGATAGACCAAGCCACCCTCATGGTTGTTGGTTATTTATTGAAAAAATTTGGGACTGATCATCATTAATCTCTTATTGATTGTAGACAAAAACATGTTGAACGGAACAGATGAGTCTTACCGACTATGGTAGTGTGTAGTGTTATTAAGCACTCTACGAAGAGGATTAGGCAACACTTTCTTCGATTAGGCCGGTGAAACAAGTTGTGACTTGTATGTTGAATTTGAGTACAAACCTAGTGAGGATTGTTACTCGTACTTTAAGTTTCAAGGATGAAACTTCTTTTTGGAGGGTAGTAATGTAAGACCGTTACTTTTAAATTCTAATTTATGAATTTTGGAGAATTTTCTGCTGAATTTCATAGGCTTTTTAGCCAATTTTATGGCATTTTTTTGAGTTAAATGCCAAAAATATTTTTTTGGAGACCCGATTAATATTATTCGTCGATGAATAATTTTATTTAATTATGGTGAATCTTTTGTCGAAGAAAAAAAAATTCTGAGATGCAACATTTTACAAAAAAATTCATTTGCCCACTAAATTGCGGCGAGAGTAGATATTTTTCTGAAAATGTGGTTTGTGATGTGATGTCAGGTGATAGGTGTAATGATAATTTTTATAAAAATCTCTAGATATTTGTAAATATCTAGATATTTGTTTAGCTATTTATTATTATCATTATTATAATATATATATATATATGAAAGGAAAGGTAAAGAAAGAAAGAAAGGAAAATAGAAAGCGAATAGCGAATTCGTCTTCTTCTTCTTCTTCTTCCTCTTCTTCTTCTTCTTCTTCTTCTTCTTCTTCTTCTTCTTCTTCTTCTTCTTCTTCTTCTTCTTCTTCTTCTTCTTCTTCTTCTTCTTCTTCTTCTTCTTCTTCTTCTTCTTCTTCTTCTTCTTCTTCTTCTTCTTCTTCTTCTTCTTCTTCTTCTTCTTCTTCTTCTTCTTCTTCTTCTTCTTCTTCTTCTTCTTCTTCTTCTTCTTCTTCTTCTTCTTCTTCTTCTTCTTCTTCTTCTTCTTCTTCTTCTTCTTCTTCTTCTAAGCTTCTATTCGAAAAGTGATAGAAGAGAAAATTGCTCATTACCACGCTGCGGTGTTAGTAAGCTAGTTTTCGAAACGACTTCACAAACTTAAATTTTATAGGAATTAATCACGGTGCCGTAATCGGTTGTTAACACTACAACGGAGGTAAGGGCTCCTTCCAAACTTTTAGTTTGCATTTAGGACATTATTTGTGATTTTGTGGAAAAGAAATTTGATGTATTTGATGTGTGATTTTGTGAAAAATGAATTTAATTAGTTTATGTGTGAATTTGTTGAAAATAAATTTAATTTGTTTTGAGGTGTGTTGTGTAGTGATTAATGTTGGGTATGGATTGTATGTTCATAATTAATATTATGAATTTTTTTCTGATGCGATTTATGTGCAGTGATTAAATTTGATGTGTTTGAGTTACATAATGAGTTATTTTCAACTAAATAAGTTTGAACTGAAGTTGAAATTTTACGAAAAATTTAGAGTTGTTAAAGTTGTGAAAAAGTTCAAATTTTAACTAAGTTAAAATTAAAAATGATTAGAGTTTAAAATGATACTCTTTTAATTACTCTTTGATTGGGTTTAAAAAGAAAAAAAGTTTAGAGTATTTTATCAACTCAAATATTTCGGTGTTTTAATAGTCGAGTATGTGAATGTGAAATTTGGAGAATATTTATTTTATTTAGTTTTAAGTAAATAATATATATTATTTGGTTTTCAAAGTTAGGTGTGTGAGAAAGACTTAATTTTGGGAATTTTGTTGTGTTTGGATTAGTTTTATTGTGAACAAATTGTTATAAATATTCATGTTTATGTAGTTAGCTCCTTGAGTATCGAAAAGGAATCGAGACCGTTGGCACCGAGTTAGCGGTGGGGAGAACTCTGATATATTAATGTTGTTGTGGTGATTTCCAATTGGTGTGATTTATGTGTTCATAATGATTATTATGATTTTTTGGAGATGTGATTTATGTGGGTTTGTGGAAAATGAATTTGATGGGTTATGTGTGAAAATGTGGTGTTTCGAAAATGGGAGATTAATGAGTAAATTTGGTGTGATATCGTGGAGATAGAAATGGAAATCACTAGTGTTAAATGAGTATTAAAAAATGGAAATCTTTTAATAGCTGCATTTACTTAATGATTGTGGTGAAAAGAGTAAGAGTGTGTTCATGCATTTCATTGTACATGGTCACCGCGATGCGGCCATGGTGATAGTGGTGACCATGATGAGCCACGAGATGATGCCATGTGATCTGTTGGGTCATCTTATCCTTGTGGGATTTTCGCGTCGTGTAGGTCTGTGATAGACTACACATTTTTAGTAAATCATGATGACCCGTGATAGGTTGCACCTCGGTAAACAGTATTGATATGTGATAGGTGGTACGTTTACAATTTACGCTTTTTAGTAAATCGTGCTGACCCGTGATAGGTGGCACCTCGGTAAACAGTACTGGTCTATGATAGGCGGTACATTTACGATTTACGCTTTTTAGTAAATCGTGCTGACCCGTGATAGGTGGCACCTCGTTAATTAGTACCGGTCTGTGATAGGCGGTACAATTATGACTTACGCCCCTTCTAGGAGGGTTTTGGTTTGGAATTCCAAAATCATGCATTTTGGCATATACGCATCCCATTAGGGTGCTTGGCATGCGAGTCATGTTTGTTATACTTTGATGATTGTATATACATATTCGATTGTTGTTGTGATTTGTCGTAATTGCTTTGAGGTGTGAAGTTGGGTTGATTATGTTTTGATGTATTTATGTGTTCATAATTGATTTAATGAATATTCAATGTGTGATTGAGGTGTGAATTTGTGGAGATTAATTTGGTGTTAATTATGTGTCCATAATTGATAATATTAATGTTTGAAGTGTTGATTGATTAAGAGCCATTTTATAATTGAAAATCTGCATTTTCTCAATTGTATTCAGCTACGACAATGCAGTTTGTCAAAACTTCATTTTTCTACATTGTTTATGCATTTTTGGACATATGAAAACCCTTTCGAGGAGTATGCTAAGACGAAAGGTTCTTTTGGGCATTTGAAAATATAAGAATTTCGCTATGTGATATTTGTTAATTTCGGTTGGTGACCTTTACAATTATTGTGGAAATCTGGGCTTTTCCCTCAGATAAGAACCAGGATCATCCTACTGGTTAGTACCATGGAGATGGGAAAGTAGTTAGTCATACCTGACTGAAGCTATGTCAGGAGGATCTTGTGGGGAGCGTGGAGATCACCCGGGTTGTGTAGTTTTTGTAGCATGATCAGATTAGGTGGTTGTATAAGGACTAAATGTCTTCCTTTTGTGATTGTATTTATTTCTTTTTGTAAGATTGTATCTTTGCTTAAACTAATTAATGACTTTTCTTTTGATGGGTCCATGTTCCACTTTTTTATGTGATGTGGGAAAAGGAGAGATTCTTGGGGCAGTGCTTATCAATGTTACATCTTCAGAACATACACCCTTCCAGAATCATTGACCTTTTCAGATGGGTAAACTTTTTACCAGAGACATTGACTTTTCTCAGCGGTATTAACTTTTCTAAGACAATTGACAATCTTTAGAGTCACACAAATTATAATTAGAGTAAGATGTAAATGTGTGAATATCAAAATATTAGAGGCACAATCAAAATCTGCTTGTGTTGAATTGCTCTTAGAGGTAGAGGCTACATATTAGAAGAATAGTTAAAATCGAATTAAGAAGTTTAGAGTTAACATTGGAGTGAACATATAAGAGGTAGCGATGTGCATTGGGGGTATTTCCTTTGATCTAGTTGCTTCCTTTGGTCGTGTTGCTTCCTCTGATTATGATGCTTCCTCTGATTGCTCCATTTCCTCTAGTCATATTTTTGGGTCTAAAATGTACTTGTTGTTCTATTTTTCTGCATACTTAATGTAGAATGCTAGTCCATTAAATTGTTCTCACAAGCTTCTTTTTGTAATCAACAAAACTAGGAAGGAATTATCCTTCAAAACCATCTTGGTTCTAATAATCTCCCCCTTTTAGTTGATTACAAAACATCATTTTTATGATCAATTTAATAATATAAAATAAAGCATAAATTAATTAAACGCTCTCCCTAATTCAAAGCATATATGATTTGTTCAAAAGTAGTTTGTTCACCTATGTAAAAAATATAATCATAGAATATTAGGGAATGGATTTCACATAATATTTTGTCCTTTATGTTAAAAATTATTCTCATAAAAACATTTTTTCTTACCCTTTTTCATCAGACAAAAGGGAGTATAAAATGTATCTGATGCATGTGTAAAATGTAACAAAATATGACATTAAAAAACATGTTAAAACTATAAAGTGTAGTATATACGAGGCATGTCATATATGGATCAGAACATGATTCAAAAATGTAAACAAGGTTTAAATTTTCTATGATAAAATCTAACATGTCTTCAGCAAGGGATTTGGTAAAGGTATCAGCCCACTAATGATCAGTGTCGATAAATTTTATGTCTAGAATTTCCTTATGAACATAATGTGACAAAATGATTTATGATTTCAATGTGTTTGACTCTAGAATGCCAAATAGGATTTTTGGGTAAACAAATTGCAGAAGTATTGTCATAGAATATAGGAATTTTACCTTCATAGAGTTTGTAATCCTCTAATTTATAGGCCATCCATAAGAGTTGAGTATTGCAACCAACAACATATATATATTATGCCTCTACTGTTGACAAAGAAAGTATACCTTGCCTCTTGCTGGACCATGATATAAGATAGTTGCCAAGAAAAGTACAATCTCCAATGTGTTTTTCCTTTCAAGTTTGTCACTTGCATAGTCAGCATCAGAATATCCCACTAACATGTATTACGATGATTTCTTATAGAACAACTTTAAGTTGGTAGTGCCTTTTAAGTATATGAAAATCCCCGTAACTCATGCTAAGTGGGATTCTCTTGAATCTAATTAAAATCTTGCACAAAGGAAGAGACTAAATAGAATGCCTGGTCTTGAATCAGTTAATTATAAAAGTGATCATATCATTCCTTTGAAGGTTTTTTGATCAACTTGTGTTCGATAATCAACTTTTTCGTAAAACATTTAGTTTTCAAGACAGATTGGTTTTTATTTAAAAAATTCTTTAAAGTAGTAATATGATATTTTCAAGATAGATTGGAAAATACCTTTACTTCTTCATCACAGTCAGTCTAATTGCATGTTGGCCAATAGTGCCATGTTTTCATATTCCTCACCATTAGAAGATTCTTCCAAGTCATCCCATGTAAGGCACATTGTTATTTGTTGCCTCTTGTTAGACAGTGTTTTTTGGTCTCCATTTACTTAGAAAACTTCTAAGAATTTTGTAACTTTTCTCCAATACTTTTAGGCTCAAAACCAATGTTTGAAATCTTGAAAGTATTGTCTAAATGTTTTCCTCTTCTTCCATTTGGTAAAATTCATATTTTCTTACAAGAAGATTTGCCTTCATTTGTTAAAACTAAAGCATTGAATAAGTTGTTGGGTATTTGTTTGTTAGTGAGTTTCTCAAACTCTTTGAATGTAATGGGATCCATCATAAAGATCACCGCCTTATGATGCATTTTACAAAATATTTTATGTTCAACACTTATGTTTTTCCTAGACTATTCAATGCCATCATCATGCAGTGTATCCTTCTTATACTAAATTCCCTAATTTTGAATCTTGAGCGAGAAAGAAACTTTGTAATATGTTTTTCCAATATCTAAAGTGTTCTCCATCAAAAAGTGGGGGTCTATTAATATTTCCTCCAATGGCTTCTTCACAATGATTATTCATGATAGAAAAAATTTATAGGATCTTTTCTCAACAAAAGTACTTATTCCTTCAGACAAAGCTATGACACCAATTGAAAATTTAATAACACAAGCAATAGGAGTTTGAAGTATGTCATGGTTTGTTAAAACTATTTTTTGAAAATTAATCGTGACTTGGTGATCAAGGCATATCATAAATAAAGATTTAAAGGGAAGAAGAATAACACCCAAGGAATTTTATATTGGATGACCACCAACATGGCTGGCTTGCTATGTCAAATACCTTCACTTCAAGGATTTCTATTGGAACTAAGTTGATTTTATACTTAAGAGTTTTGAAGATAAAAAAAGTATTTTATTAGGATATTATATTTGACTTCAAATAGTATGAAAAAAGATTCATGTTTTTGAAGAAAATCTAAAAGAAGATTTGATTAAAATTTATAATTGAAGAAAATCTAAAATAAGATTTGATTCAAATTTATAATTGAAGAAAATGTAAAATAAGATTTGATTCATATTTATAATTGAAGAAAATATAAAATAAGATTTTATTGAAATTTATAATCCATGAAAATCTAAAATAAGATTTAAGTCATATTTATGATTACAGAAAATCTTTGACCAAGTTGAAAATAAGATATGGTCAAGATATGAAGAAGATTTATCTACAACAAAATATGAATAGAATCAATCTAAAGAATTTACAAACTCAATCTGAACAACATACAATTCATAATTAAACAAGGACTAAATTGAAGGTCAAATTTTAACTATAAATAGATACTTAAGGATGAAGAAGAAAATCATTGAAAATCAGAAAAGATTAGAAGAACTCACAAGCTCAAAATTTCAAATTCATCTTGGAGTTCAAAGAGAGAAACACTTGTTCAAGTTAGAAATATTTTCTAAGTGCTCTTTTCTTAGAGTGTGAAAGTTATGATTATTATTATTATTATTATCAACTTTGTTAGAAGCAACTACTCAAGTTTCAGTCTTTTGTATCCAATGCGATAGTGGTTTGGTTCCTTCTTCAATTTGGGGTTATCAGGTTGTACGGTCAAGGTGGTTAGTTCGTCAAAAGTCTGGGGTTGTCAGGATGTTTTGGAAGACTAGCTTGGGGGTTCAGGTGCTTTGTAATTCAAGGTAATTGAATAGTGGATTATAGCTTTCTAAATGAGGGGACATGATGTATCTAGGTTAGTGGTGAATTAAGGTAAATGTATATGTCAAATCAGTTATGCTTTTGTTATATGCTACCTCTGAATCAGATTGATTCATATCCAAGTAATTCATAAAAACTAACCAACCTTCATCAAATTAACAAAAACTTATCAAATTTGTCGAACACAATTCAACCCCTTTCTCGTGTTTGCACTTTCAATCATCAGAGCTCGGTCTCACGGCAGAGCACGTTACAGTGTTTGAGGAAAGATCCAAGGATTCAACATGTCTAGATTATGTGAATTAGAACATGAAGAAATTGAGGTATTTTCTGAGTTTACTCAATCAGATTTAATTACTACTATAAATGATTTTTTAAATAAGAATCAAATTTTGTCTTTAAAACTAAAAACACTTTGCAAATAAAATAAAAATCCAACTGAAAAAGTGAATGCTTTAAATAATCAAATTCTTGAATTTAAAACTGAAAATGTGTAACAACCCTTTTTTTTTCTTTCTTAAAACTAATTCATAAAACAAAGAAATAAAGAAAGAAATACATTTAGATAAAAAATTTAAGTCATAACATAACGACAAAAGTCAACAAATATTTACAAGCAGCGAAAATAGTTTTTGAAACAAAAACCCAAAGTATTTAAATAGCAAAATACATTGGGGCTATGAGACCTATCAGACATAGCTCATACCCCTGGGGTATTCTTGGCAAACACTTGTACCGAAAGCATTGCCCCAAGAAATTTAACCCCCCGGCGCCACATCAAGAAGTGGTACATGGATCCATCAAAATAAAAGTCAAGCTGACAATATGAGGTATAGGTACAGTCTTCCAAATTGAAATAAATACATCCACAAAAGAAAGACAACTAGTCCCTATACGACCATGTAATCTGATCATGCTACAAAAAGCTATACAACACGGGTGATCTCCACGCGCCCCACAAGATCCTTCTGACACAGCATCAGTCAGGTATGCCTAACTACATTCCAATCTCCAAGGTACTAACCAGTAGGATGATCATGATTCTCATTTGAGGGCAATGCCCAGATTTACATAATAATTGTAAAGGTCACCAACCGAAATTAACAAATATCACATAGCATTTAAATTTTAATGCACAAAATAACCTTCCAACTTAGCATACTCTTTGAAAGTGTTTTCATATGCAAAACATGCATAATCAAAGTTGAAAAATGAAGTATTTAACAAATTGCACATTTGTATTCGAATACAGCATCCTTGTATTCGAATACATTGCTAATTCTTAAGTAAGTAATAAAATCAGCACAACTATATTCTAATACGAGACGAGATGTAATCAGATACGAGACATGACAAGTCAT
Organism: Cicer bijugum; assembly: GCA_037974875.1. Classification (NCBI taxonomy): domain Eukaryota; kingdom Viridiplantae; phylum Streptophyta; class Magnoliopsida; order Fabales; family Fabaceae; genus Cicer; species Cicer bijugum. Next base: position 495,005 of record JBBPBT010001460.1, read on the forward strand.
TAGCAAAAACAGCACAAATGTATTCAAATACAACATCCTTGTATTCGAATACAACAACAGAAAAATGCATAATTCAGTTTTGACATTGTTTCGCAATCAATCAATACTTACACACAAATCCAAACAATCACACTTACCAGTTACGACACTATCACAACAACAACTGAGCATACATATACAATCATCACAGTCTATCAAACATGACTCGCGTACCAAGTACTCTAATGCAATGCGTATATGCCAAACTGCAAGAATTCGGAATTTGAATCAAAACTCTCCCCGAGAGGCGAAAATAATAATTGTACAGTCTCTTAGACCAGTACTAATTACCAAGGTGCCACCTATCATAGGCCCGCACGATTTATTAAAGTGTAGCCTATCACGGGTCTTACACCTCAATTCCAAACAAAAACCCTCTATGAGAGGCATAAATCCTAAACGTACTGTTCCTCACGAACAAACACTAGTGCAGTCTCTCACGGATAAACACAATTTACTAGGGTGTAGTCTCTCACGGACAAACACCAGTGCAGTCTCTCATGGACAAACACAATTTACTAGGGTGTAGTCTCTCATGGACAAACACAAGTGCAGTCTCTCACAAACAAACACAATTTACTAGGGTGTAGTCTCTCACAGACAAACACCAGTTTAATCTCTCATAGACAAACACAATTTACTAGGGTGTAGTCTTTCACGGACAAACACCATAGTTAAATCCTCGTAAAGATAAGATGAACCACTCCACTCATGGAACCATCTCGTGGCCTATTGCGGTCACCACTTAATATCGTGGCCCATCGTGGTCGCTACTTAACATCGTGGCCCATTGCAGTCACCACTTAAACATCGTGGTCCATCGTGGTCCGTCACAGTCACCACTTAACATCGTGGCCCATCGCAGTCACCACTTCAACATCGTGACCCATCACGATCACCACTTAATCATCGTGGCCCATCGCGGTCACCACTTAACATCTCAACGTACCTTAAACATACATATAGTAGTTTTGAACACATAATCACATCAAAACTTAATCACCACAACATCACACATAATATCAATTTCAATTATCTCAATTCCCA